>JAZGTK010003556.1:6770-27013 GCA_036877625.1 Ambastaia sidthimunki
CGACAAAAATAAAATAAAATTAACTTGACCTTCAAGGGGGGCGGGGGGTGCCGTTGAGGGGGCGGGGCGCCCCCCTAATATAATGGTAGGGGAAACACTGAACACTATATACAACAGGCACTTATCACTGGACACAAAGACGTCTATATCAGCAGTTCTACTCATGACTACTTAGCACACTCTTGCAGTTTATTAAATTGCTCCTGCCACCCTCTTTACCATGAACACTTTTTGCTACCAGTCACTTTATCACTGCCACTTTGGATATTAGACTTTTACTTCAGTATTTTCACTCATGTCTACTTCATACTTTTTAATACTTTTTTCTACTTGTAATATTTTTACATTTATTGTATTGTTTACTGGTTTTGGTGTACATAATTGCACAACAGCACACTACTTTAACATCACTGCCACTATTTTCTCAGTGCCCTCCACCTTGTGTTTAACATTAACTGTGTCCTATTTGTGTACTACCATGTTATTTATTTGTGTATGGTCCTATAATGTCACTGTGTAATGTGACAAATGACTAATTATTCTCCTACTTGTTCCACTGTTTCAAGTTTCTACACCAGCCTCAGTATGTATCCAGACCCTTCTGAAGACCTTAACGCTAACCCAATGCTTGTGAAGAGATGACACACACCCCTGGCCTCCAGATGACGTCAGTTCTGGATCATCATACAAAACTCCTCAAATTGTACATATATAGTAATATTTATGATTAAGTTATTTCTTTAACACACACAACTCTTGCTAACTGGAGATACTATAATTTAGACTTTTACAAATGTACTTTCTGATAGCACAACTTATATAAGACTATTCTAGTTTTGCCTGGCAATATAGAAATGTGCATTTTTTGTAAAAGCTGCTTTGAAATTTAGGGTATTGATAAACACGATACGTGAAATAAATTTTGTTTTTTAGAAGGTCTTTGTAAACATGCATGCACAATGTCAAATACTCACTGTTGGCCAGCACAAGCTCCACATCTCTCTCATTGTCATCAGAATCCTCATATTCTTCATCATCGTCGTCATCATCATCGTCAGCCTCTTCATCTAGCAGACGAGCAACCTCCTCATCGTCAGATGGAGAGAAGTCCTGCTCCACATCCTCTCCATTGTTCTCATTCTCCAGCTCAGCCAGCAGAGGGTCAGTGTCAATGTCGTCATCAGTGTCGTCATCATCATCTTCATCCTGATCGTCATCCTCCTGAATAAACAAACCTCATGTCACTGCTCTGATGGCCTGTGATTGGTCAGACGGTTTCTGGGTTTTTTTGGGTTGGCAGGCACGCACGCATGAACGCAGCTATCCACTGCAGTTTAAATGACCAAATTAAAAATAATATTGCAATAAAAGCCCCTTCTCTCATAAATATGATTACTTGCGTTATATGCAGAAATGTAAACCTACAATTAATTTTCAACAAAAATGTACAAATATTTTGGCAAAATGTGCAGTCACAATTGTTTGACGTGCATCAGCACTCATTCATTGACTCAAGCTTAACAAGACTCCATTTGCATTTTGTCCATAGAAAGGAGTTATTCTCTACTGTTAAGCGATGTGACCAGCTAAAGGACTCCTTTTCACAGTGCACAGACATGACAAATCAATAAAATTCCTTATTGAATAGGCTTATTATTAATGATAATAATCCATTTTGATTCATTTGTGCAGCACTAAACATTAAGACACATTTTCTGGTGATTGTGGATGCACATACTCTGCTGGAACTGATGCTTCAGATGACAGAGTATCAAACTGTTACTGAAGGAGGCTGAACATGAGTCAAAAAGTTCAAATTCATTACATTGTTTATGGCATTACACTTTATTCTGAGTGGTCAAAAGGTGAAAATGGCTGTGAAAGTAAAACTGCTGGAAGATTACAACATTATCACTGAAGGTTTATGTGAGCTGTGCCCTGTTCACATGAATCACAGCGTTTGCAGCGTCCCCACAAAAACACTTCTAGTGTGTCCCTAAACATCATAAACCTTCACATTTTCTGAATGAAGTCATGTAAGGGAAGTTTTAAATTAAATGATATAAGGGATGTAAGATATATCAGTCTCACCTGATCTTCTTCATCCTCTTCCTCCTCAGCCAGTCTCTGCCGACCAACTTCATACAATCGACACACAGTGTCCATATTTATAGAGTCCTGATTCTGTTCCACACAACCAACACACAACCAGATTTACTGTTGAAATAAATCACATTTCTAAATTCTCCTTAAGAATTCTCCTTATAAATTATTGTAATGAACTCCACCATCAATCATTTGATGCCTATCACTCTATAAGAATCACATAAAATGAGTTGTGATGGACATACTTCAATAACGGCCAGGTAACAGTCTTTAGTGTCTGTGCACAGGTCAAAAATATTCCTCTTCACATCAATGGTGGCTGAGAAAGCAAACAAAGTCAAATAAACTTTTTTTATTGCTTCAACATTTTATATTTGATGTCATTAAACATGCTCCTGCCATCAGACACCAAACATGAGCAGACACTGTATCATGTGACATCACAAACCATACAAATAACTAATAGATAATTTTCACTGCAAATTTGATCCAACACTTTTTATAACACAAAAAAAGCATTTTCAAAACTAATTCAAAAACTAAAGCACATTGTTCACCTTCAAAGCATAAACTGTTAAAAACTAAAAATTACACATAAACAGGTGTTACAGATGCAGACTCCATCAGATATAATACATACAGTGGATATAGAAAAGAATCACCCCCCTTCAAAATAATTACATTTTTTTGCTTTGCAGCTTGAAATAAAGATGGACACAGTTTTTGTTTTATCCAGCTGTATTTACTCAGTGCAACTTAACATCAAGCAAAATATATAACACTAACGTTATAAAAATTTAAACAAATTAAAAACCAATCACTGAGTTGGAAAAAGGACCACCCCCTCCTACAAGTGACTACAAAACTCAATCAGCTGTAGCTCATCATCTTACTAAATGGCACACAAAGCACTTGACTTTCAACTGTGATCAGCTGTTCTGATTTTAATTAGCTCAGCATGAAAAGAGCTTTTCCTAAAGGATTTCAGTCCTTTGTAGTGCAACTGAAGCAAAGAATCAACTATGTGTGGCAACGCACTGTCCAAAGATCTCCGGGATAAAGTTGTGGACAAATACAAGTCAGAAGATGGATACAAAAAAAACGTCCAAGGCTTTATCAATGCCTAGAAGCACAGTGAAGTCTATTATCAAGAAATGGAAGGTGTTTGGTACAACACAGACCCTCCCTGGATCAGGACGTCACTCCAAACTGGATAAAAGAGCCAGGGGGAAACTGGTCAGAGAGGCTACGAAGAGGCCCACCTCAACACTGAAGCAGTTGCAGGAATTTATGACAAAGAGTGGTCATTTTGTGCATGTGACAATCACAAATTCTCCACAAATCTGGTTTGTATGGGAGGGTTGCAAGAAGAAAGCCATTTCTCAAGAAAGGCCACATGCAGTCACAACTGAGCTGCCAAAACGCACCTTGAAGATTCCGAGGCCACATGGAAAAATGTGTTATGGTCAGATGAGACTAAAATTCAATTATTCGGCATCAACACTAAACGATATGTCTGGTGGAAATCCAATACAGCTCATCATCCAAAAAACACCATTCCTACCGTAAAGCATGGAGGTGGTAATATCCTATTATGGGGGTGTTTCTCTGCATCAGGGACTGGAGCACTTGTCAGGATAGAAGGTATAATGGATGGTGCAAAATACTGTCAAATTCTTGAGGAAAATCTACTGCCATCTGCCAGAAAGTTGCTTATGGGAAGAATGTTTATCTTCCAACATGAAAACGACCCAAAGCACACAGCAAAACTGACTACATAGTGGTTAAAGAAGAAAAAGGTGAGTGTCCTTGCATGGCCTAGTCAAAGCCCAGACTTAAACCCCATTGAAAATCTGTGGAATGACTTGAAGACAGCAGTCCACAAAAGGTCACCATCAAATTTACTGAACTTGAGCAGTTCGGCAAAGAAGAGTGGGCAAATATTGCAAAGTCTAGATGTGCAAAGTTAGTAGAGACATATCCCAACAGACTAAAAGCTGTAATTAAAGCAAAAGGTGGTTCAACGAAATACTGACACAAGGGGGGGTGATCTTTCTTCCAACTCTTTTTTTTGGAATTGTGGTTTTTAATTTGTTTAAATTTTTATAACGTGTTATATATTTTGCTTGATGTTATAAGTTGCACTGAGTAAATACAGCTGGATAAAACAAAAACTGTGTCTCTTTATTTCAAGCTGCAAAGCAAAAAAAAGTGATTTTAAAGGGGGGTGATTCTTTTCTATATCAACTGTAACATTATATACCCTGATTAGGCTCTGTGTCTTTATTATGAATTTAAATTGATAATAATATAAAGGCTATAGAGGGTTTGTAAAGAGCGACTGAAGAGCAGACAGAGAGAAGAAAGTCACACCGATGGGTTTGTAGTCTGTAGCGTCAAAAGTTCTGATGGAGGATCCAAACGGACTCTTCATCTGCTGCTCCATCATATCATCCTCATCATCAGCCTGAAGCATTGCTACAACATCAGAACAACATCAGAACTCAAAACTTGTCTTACCAAAGTAACATCTGAACACTGATGTTTACTCTGTGGACTGAGTTCCCCTCTGACTACACTAGGGTTTTTTCTCCACTACTACACATTAGCTGGAGTTTTTTCTTGGTGTACTGACCTCCATTTAGTCTCATTCTTTAAACTGATAAACTAGATTCATACAGATTGCATTATATACAGATAATTTTTAGTTTGTGATGTAGTGATAATTCTAAAATTAATTCTAAAAATTATTCTTCAGTGTTATATATTGTTCTATTAAGAACACTGTATCAACTGATTGTTTAATTCATCTATCATTGACACACTGCAGACAGAAGAGAAGTGATCCGTCTGATTGACATTGGAGTGTTTTATTTGCTCACTAGGTGTTTACAGATAAATAAATGTTATCTACCTCCATAAATGACAGTTCCGCTGTTGTTGAAGACAATTCTGCACTGATCTAAAGCTGGTACTGTGTGAAGAAGATGAAAGGTCCTCAAATCCCACTGATGATTGAGTCAAAGCAAACAGCTGTATAAACCTGGAGGAGTTACCAGAGAAACACCACCCTGATTCAAACACTCTTAAACTGTACACTTTGTCCGAAAAACGCCTCCATAAAGAAATGCTAGATTTAATACTGGATGTTAATGCATTCCTCCCACTTTGATGTAGGTAAGTAACTTCAGAAGTGCCATCTGCCTGTACTACAACTGAAAGGCTCTAATAGTGCTGACTGTGCAAGTGCAACTTGTCTAAGTGTCAAATTCTGGTTGTCCATCCCGTTGGGAGCCCCATCCCATGCGTTGTGACTACCTTGTGTCTGGACACATCTTAGAAGGATGACACCTACCGCTCCGAAAGCACAGTAAAACAGAGGCACCTCAGCGGTAGGTGAAGAAAACCATGCCACACAATGCAGGGCTCCCTTTGAACACTGAAGGGGCATCATGTGAAGCAACTCCAATGGGGTAACAGACCATCAAACCAAATGCTGTTTAAATAAACCAAAATGGCAGACACAGTCCTGATTGATGCATGCACCACTGTTCAATGCCCCAATAGACAGTGTTACCTATTACCCAGTGTACCCTAACCCTCCTCCAAGCTGACAATAACCTTCCTCAGGATCAGGGTGCTCCAAACCCCACCCTGCATTGCATGCCCAGGCAGATCTTAGGAGACCACAGAGATAAAAAATTAGGAGGATTAGGAAGTAGCCACTTCCTTCTTGAAGAAAGCAACTCAGAAACAAAGTGTCTGAGCTTACACAGTCAACACACTATAAACTACACAGATCACATGTGAGAAATGAAGTACTGAGGACAGGATAAGGAATATGGATACAATCTCTGTGTTGATGATGACTTCTAAACCATTAGGATGGAAGACTCCGCTGATGTTCATATTAAACTTGTCAAACTTATGGATGGCCCGAGCAGTGCGCACGTCCCACATGACACCGTCGTTCAGGACCAGGTCATCTGTGGGATTAAATGTGGCACAGTTGCGCTTGTAGTTGTTGGCTAGGTCAGGGTTATTGAGGGTCAGGGTTTTTTGTCCAGTCTGAATGTCGTATATCTGTAAAAATACAGAGCAAAAGAAAAACCTGCTGCACTCACAAGCCAACAGCTTCTGCTCACAAAAAAAACAACTTTGTGATTACATTTTGTGATGGCAAAATGCCACACAGGATAAGGCGCCTTATCATCTACATAAGAGCAAACATGATATTAAATAAAAAACAACAAAAACAAAATACTGACTGAATGATTCTGAGGGCTGACATACATGTGCGATGTGTTCTTTTGTTCCTATGACTCTGTCCTGAGATAGTTTACTGAACTCCACATAATGATCATCCAGGAAGGAATGCCTGCAAAGAACACATACATTTACACATTTGGCCAACACCTTAATCCAAAGCAACTTACAGTGCATTCAAGATACAAGATCTTTGTTTTAAAATCACACCTTTGTCCTGCTCTACCAACTGACTGGAACTCCAGAAATGTGCTTACTGTAGGCTGTGCAAAAGCTTTTCTTTTGTGTTACATGCACCTGACCAAACCAAAACGGCTCCAGTTCAGCACGGTGTGATTACAAACCATTCAGACTTTAAAGGTAAAGCCTGGAACACACTAAACCAATGAAAAAGGACTAGCAATGACAAAAAAAACCTGTTGGGGCAAAAACTTTGCGCTTGGACACTGCGCCAGCGTGGGGAAATAACCCCACAGTGCCTCAGTTGTTTCTCACCTGGCCAAGTTGATTATTATATTATTATTATTTTATTCAGAATATTTTCTGAATAAAAAAAAAAAAAGTAAAAATATTATTTAACTAACAGAATAAAAGGAAAAATGCCTGAGGCTCTGTGAAAGCAAACTTTGCCCTGTGCATTTTATTGATATTCAGACAGACATTCTTATCCTGATGTTGTAGCACTGAATGCAGAAGAAACCATAACCATGACAACTGGACCAGATGGCCACGGAACAGTTTCACAAGAAGTGTTAGATATAGATATCCAAGTATTCAATCTGACGTTAGAAAATATGTTAGCAACATGTTAGCTCTGTGAAGCCAATGTAACAGTTGAATAATTATTAGTGTCTCCGGCTGACTGCAGACTTACTTCATTATGAAGACGGATTTCATACCCCACAGTGCTGATAAGGGATAGCTCCATGAAGCTGACGTCAACAACAAGGATCCATCCTGCCAAACACACAGGACATCAGTATCATTTCAACATAATGCTGTTTGTTAAAAACTACCACCGCTGTCTCAAAAACCAACCCTGTTATTTGTCACAAACCAATACTGCTGTCTGTCTGTTACTAACTGTTATTGCTGTCCGAGTCACTAGAAATATGTTAAAAAAAATGTCTGTGAAAGTTCACAGTGGTACTGTCTGTCGCAAACTAACACTGCACTGTCTGTCTGTTACAAAGCATCACTGTGGTCTGACACAAACTAACACCACACTCTCACAAACTGACAGTGATTCCTGTTACAAACAGTGCAGCGGCCAACACCGAATAGTCACAAGCCAACACTGCTGTCCACCACAAACCAATATAATTAAATAAAAACTATTACAAACTAACATTGCTGTCTAAATCACTAGAAATATGTAAAAATTTATATTTGTATGAAATAATGCAAAGTAATTTACTTCTACTCAAAAACAGTACAGTACTGTTAAATTGTGTATGTGTGCACAGGTTCAGCTATATGTATGTGTGTATTACTCTGGAGGGCTCAAGGTGTGTGATAGCAGAGTTGTGGCAGCTGTAACTGGCTTCTTCTTGACCACTGAAAACATTGTAGAGTTTGAGCTGTCCAGTGCATGTGCCCAACATCAGGAAACGCTCTCGTGCAGAGAACGCACAACACATGAAGCCGCTTTCATCCTCCTCAGCCTCCCTGAACACAGAGATGGGCCGAAACCTGAACACAAGCAGAATACCTTTTAAACATTTTACTTATATTTTTATAAAGCTCTTGTACACATTAGAGAGAAAAGGTGGGATTATGTCACACCTGCTGAAGATCAGATGTCTGTCAAAACACCCTCCATCCACACCACCATATTTGGGGTAAACCACTCTGCGTGTGTGTCGAGGGGTGAAATTAACGGGTGCCTGGCGTCTCTGCTTGGGCTCAGGACACTGGTGAGGCATGAAGAGGCTGAATGGAGGACACGTGGTCACCGGGTTCTTGCATCGCGCATGTTGCTCTCGCAAATACTCTGTAATGATACTGCAAACAAATGACAAGACATTTATATTAAATTTACATTTATTCATTTGGCAGACGCTTTTATCCAAAACGACAAACAGTGAATTCAAGGTACACATTTTTATTAGTGCTTGTATTCCCTGGGATCGAACCCACAACCTTTGCACTGCTAACGCAATGCTCTACCAGTTGAGCTACAGGAATACGAATTAAATGTGCAATTCCTGTCCGGTTAGCAGCTTCTAAGGAAACTGCAAAATAAATATGATTTCCAAACTTTTAACCAGTTGATGCTGGTCAATATACATGCTGTTTCAGAAGCAGGTGGTGCAGGTAAAGCAGAACACACTCCGTGTCTGTTACTCGCATGCAAAGATTTTTTAATCGCATTTTTGCGTTTATTTATTTAGTGTGGATTTTTTTTATGCTCCTAAATTTAAGATAAATGCAATTTTCTCATCAATCATAACATCTGCAGGGGTTATTTTTGCCCATTTAAAAGTAACATGCCAAACTAATGTTAAGGAGAAGCTGCAGTGTGTTATGCACAGCACTAAGTGAAGGGCAGTTTACATTTAGCAGACACTTTTGTCCAAAGCGACTTACAACATGAGGAAAACAAAGAAGCGATAAATCACAAGATGACAATATGCATAACCATACATAGATACAATATTCTAGCACACCATACTTCGATGCTCGAGTGGATTCCTGTTAAGAAAGGGGAGGAAAACGTTTTCTTTTTTTAAAGGATGAGGGTTAGACTTGTGTAAGGTGTTCCCTAAAGAGGTGGGTTTTTAGTAGTTTTTGAATGTGGTGTGGGATGAGGCAGACCGAACCGAGAGTGGAAGATCGTTACACCAGCGGGGGATGTTAAATGTAAAGCTGCAAGTAGGTGGTTGTGTATGTTTGGAGGATGGAATAGCAAGACGACATTTGTTTGCTAACCGTAGGGATCTGGAGGGAGTGTATATGTGAATGAGTTGGTGAAGGTAGGATGGTGCAGAGCCGGTGGTGGTTTTGTAAGCGAGTAGTAGTGATTTGAACCTGATGCGTGCTGCAAATACAGTTTACACTGTAACTGAAACACTCTTAAAGAGCTTAGCTTGAGAGAGTTCAGTTCAGACTAAATTCAGATTGTAATGGGGAAATCAGTGGTGATACGAAGCACTATTTAAGAAAATACTACCCTCTTATCTCAGCTTTTAACTGTGTTGAGTTTACACTAACAGCATCACAGATCATGTGTTACCCATGACACACTGATAACCACTTTCTCAGTATAGTTTCAATAAGAGGATTGTTTAAGATGGTGAACACGACCAGTCACTTGTGCAGATACTGTCTGACCTGCTGATGTTGCACAGCAACCACAGTTTTCAGAGACAGACACTGCAGTCGCTTCAACCAACCGTGCAAACCAAATGCATAACCACAGCTCAATACTCACTGGCTTAAAACACCAGCAGCATCTGAAATGTTTGTTGGTTATATATAATTGTCATTTTAAAAAAATGTAATATGATGATGAAATAGGTAGGTAAAACAATCAGATTCCTCAAAGTATAACCCTTGAATTAGATCTATATCGAAGTGAATATAGGAGGGAAAAAGAGAAATTTGAATTATGGGTGTAAATCTAGCCAGCCTGCAAAAGTAACACACCTGTCCAGAGTGGGAGGGGAGGGCAGATGTCTGTCCAGCTGCTTTTTCACGGCTGGACTCTGGCTGAAAGCACCGTGATCCGACTTCTGTCTCAATACTTTTGGCCTCTTGGCTCCCGCTGCAGCACAGGGTGACAGCCGCTCCCGTGAAAACACAATACGCCCAATAAAAGGAGAGCCATTGCAATGGTGGAAAGCATTAGGAGGTGGAGGCGGTGGGGCCTGTGAGGTGGAGGGGCGGGACTGGTGAGGCGGAGTATGAGGGGTGTGGCCACTCAGGCGACCCGTGACCCCATTAGTGAGCCGAGGAGTGCGTTGTATGGCGACTGAAGGCGGCGACGTTGTAACAGAGATGGGACTGAATGGCAGCACACCAGCATGTGCGTGTGAATGCAGCCCCATGGGCAGCTCAGCCTCTTTTGTTAGTACCACAGCAGTATCTGTGAGACCTTTAGATAAAAGATGATTCCGAATAAGCAACAAAAGCTCCTTGTCAGGAAATGAAATGCGCGACTGTGCCACAACGTTAGCACGCTGCAGCCGCGCCAGTGAAACATCCGTGCCAATTAGCAGCGGCTTTCCAGATACCCGCTCTATAAGTTCTGCCGCATACTTGCAAAAGCGAACATGCTCATTGCGTTTGTCCTGAAGTACTGGCTCTTTTATCAGCTGTTGGATCTGTCCACTGCTGAAAAGAGGAAGCTTGCTGATAATTTGCCGCACGGCCACGCTGCGGGCCAACCCAACCAAAGCTTTGCATGCTAGTGTGCGAATCTGATCGGCATCTGTGATGGGCATCTTGATGGTGAGCAGAGACAACAGGACTTTGATGCCGTTGTTCGACTGAACCACGTTCCACATCTTGGCCAGAACACTTTCAGTTACACGGTGGGTCTGTGGTAAACAGCGGCGTGCGGTGCTGGAGATGAACTTGCTTATGCTGGAGACACGTTTGTCAGGAGCACAGACGCAGTTGATCACCACCTGCAGGGCTGACTTTTGGATCTCAGCATCATTTACAAACACCTCGCCTTCCGCCACAACCAGCACTATACTCATCCCTGCAGACCCACAGACAAAAATGTTCAGCAATACTGATGGTCCAGGACATTATTCACACACAATGCAAGTCAAAATTTCAGCGTCACTTGACTGAAATCTTTCTCATGGTCTTAAAAACCACCTTAAAAAAAAGTTTGATTTTAAGGCGTTTAATGTTACAAATATAACTGTACTGCCACTGCATCAGTTTTTTTCATTACAAGGCTACAATTTTATTTTTAAAAAATGAAATAAATGACTTGGACCAAATAATGAGGGAAATCAGCCAATCAGAACCCAGTAAAGATGAAAACTCCTTTAATACTGTTTAATAGACATTTACATTTTTTAAATAAATTTATTTTCTTTATAAAAGTTTTCCAGTAACCTGTCTACCACAATTGCCCGCTGCAATGTCTCAGACCCTAACAGCTACACATGAAAATGATCTGGCCTGGTGTACATATTATGAGCTATATAACAAAGTCTCACCAACGGTGGAAATGGTGGAACCGCTCTCATCCAAAACTGGAACATTCTCAGCCAACAGCAGCTGAGTTTTAGGAATGACTGTTAAAATGCTGAGGATATCCAGAGCGTACCTCACTGTATCTGTCCTGAAACACAGATACAGGTCATAAAGATCCACATTAAAAAAACAAACACAAGGTTTCCGCTTGGTTACTTTTACAGACTCCAGAATATTTACAGTTGTAACCCATGGGTCCCTCCTCACCTGCCGTAGTACGTCCTCCAGTCGCAGGCAATGGAAATGAGCTGCAGGAGAAGCTGGACACAGGAGAGTTTGTGGAAGACCTCTGCAGGCTCCCAGTACAAGCGTACTGGTCCATACTCAACCAGAAACTCCACCATCTCCACCACCTGCTCGTGGGTGTATGAGCATGCCTGAAAACAACAACAAAAAAAAAAAATTTAAACACTACAGTATTTAAACACTGCTGCAGACTGCCACCTAATCTAAACCCAACATCAGACCCACTAGACTTGCTGTGAAGACCCTTTGTCTGAAATCTTTACATCTACATATGTTAAACGGTTCTGTGATGTGACTGGATGCCGTTTAAACGCTGATCCTTGTGTGTGTGTGTACCTTGTAACAAGGCTGTGGGTGTATGGCCCCCCCTCCCTCGGTCCGCTGCAATGACTGTTTTACTTGCCCCACCTTGATGCCAAGGTGAGCCTCGAAATATCTGCGCAGCGCCATGCAGGTGTGTTTTGCGGTTTGTCTGCTGGAGAATATCTCATCATCAGACAACAGTGCTCCCTGGTCTTCCGGGTTCAGAATCTCCAGTGTGCTGATCTACATAACAGAATCAGAAAGGCCCTTTCACACCAAAAATGAAGTTCAATACAAACAATACATTCTTATACACATATTCACACTGTTTTTGAGAATCTTATCTGTCCGTCACTGAAACCTACATATCCAGTAGGTGGTACTGTGTAGAAACTGTATCCTCAGGTAATGACATAAGCTCATACAGTAAAGCCCTTATAAGTGTGTTACTCTACATCCATTAAAGAAACCCAAAGGTTACATCTCAATTCCCTGGCTAATGTATCCTCATTTCCACACTCCTCCTTAAACCTGTGACCCGGAAACCAATAAAGAACAAGAAACAAGGAGTAAAGAAGCTTTCTGAGGAGGCATGAATGAGGAACCGTGTGTGTCCTGTGTTACCGCCTCACGTCCTTGCGACCTTCCCTTGCATCCTACGGGGCAGAGCTAAGATTCCAGGAAAGGAAATAAGACACAAATATAAAATGACAAGTGCCTGCGGACTTGCCTGGCTTTACATCAACATTGCCATGCACCTGTATGATAACCTGCATGTTTAACCACACCCCCTCTCTTTAAACCTTGCTATATTTGCGTTTTTCTTCACACCTCAGCCTGTTCGTAGGAAGATCCTGCAAACATTCATACCAGGTTGACAAGGCGTCGCAGGCCATCCTGTTTATCAAAGAGCTCCAGGATGGCTCTGAAGGAAAAGCAGATGGAGAAGAACATTGTGGCATGGCAGCAGCCGGACGCATGCGAGCACTCCAGCAGCCACAGCGTGTAGCTCACCACCTCAGACAGCAGACAATGTGGCAGCATGCAGACCTACACAGAGCAGAGACACAGGTGAGGACAATAGCAACACCCAGGAAGCAGATGTCTAAATGTGATGGTGTGCTGATACCCTCTCCATGGCATCCTGGTTGTACGCAAGGTAATACAGGCAGAGTGAGACGCCTGTGGCAGCCATAGATGGCCGTGGAATATCCAGTAACTTCTGCACCCCGTTGTGAGCCACAAACTCAGCTGCAAACTTCTTATGGAGGAGCAGAGAGGCGAGGTACTAAGAAGACAGAGAACATCACTCACACCAGCCACTTTCAGTGTGTTCATGTACATAAGCTGCCAAAACTATGAACTAGCGTTTTCCCCCCTCTACAGTTGATTAATCATTCGTTGAAAAGGCTTTGTCAAACTAATTTAAGTAGTCTTAATTTTAATTAGTCGCAAAAAATTGAAAGACTGTACCACATATCTGTCCATTACAGATTTTATCAATTATGAAATCAAAAGGACATCAGAAGTGTAGTAAAGTGAAGGCCATAGATGACCAAAATGCAAATTCCAGTTAAATGTTCCTTTAAAATTCATCAACCGCAAACATCACTTTTATTGAATTGTCACTTTTTGTAAAACATGAGTAGTATCCTAACGTTAGCCATTTTACATGGCCGTTCACGTTAGATAAATATGTGCTATTATTAGAAGCATACTGAAGTTTGTCAAAGTGTGTAAGAGCGGACATGGTGGCCAAAAATGCTTGCCAGATCAGGCGCACCTTCTCCCCATTACATATTTATGTAATTAAGTATCATAAACATGAGACTTACGGCTTCAATGAACGACTACCAATCTACTCAAAAAATCTTTAGTCTGGGGAACCCCTAATCTGCACTCACCTGCATCACATCACCCTTCTCTAGAGAAATTTCATGAGGTGCATTCTGGGAACTGCCCAGTTTTTGGAAAAAAATCCAAATGGGCACAATTTATATACAGTGCATTCAGACCACCTTTATTTTTTTCAGTTTTGTTTTGTTAGCCTGATTCTACAATTGTTTAATTTTTTTTCCCTCAATTTACACTCGGTTTTCAGTAAAGTAAAAGCTGAATTTTAGAAATGTCTGTAAATTTATTAAAAAGAAAAAAAACTGCAATATCACATAAGTTTTCAGATCCTTGAAATTTAACTCGGGTGCCTCCCACTTCTACCATAGTCACTCTGAGTTCCAGAGATACCGTGCGGAGATGGGATCAAGTTCCCAAAGGACAACCATCACTGCAGCCCTTTACTGATCTGGGCTTTATGGCAGAGTGGCTAGACGGAACCCTCTCCTGAGTGCAAAACACATGAAAACACATTCCGCTTGGAATTTGCAAAAAAAAAAGCACCTGAAAGACTCTGAGGAACAAGGATTGTAGTATCAGGCTGCAATATAACAAAATTAGAAAAAGGTGGGTCTGAAAACTTCCTGAATCCAATGTATTTTTACAAAACTAATTTTATTAAGATTGTTTTTTAAGATCATACGATAAATCAGTGAAGTGTGTCCAGAGTGTCGACTGTCAGTGTTTGTGATATTTCTGCAGTACCTTTAAGGCTTCAAATGTGAGCTGGACGTCGTTTGTCCGTTTGAGGTCCATGTAGTGCATCAACAAATCACAGGCTCCAAGCTGCATGAAAACAGCTAACAACTGGAACCACACGCGCACACACACAAAGTGAGAAAACTGTTTGTGAATTAAATTCTCAGTGTTTCATCACTGATTAGATGTTTTGCACATTCTGTTGCAGTTTGTTAAACTACTCGTCTACGTAAACCTGACTTTAACAAGCAGCAACATGATCCGCTAATTTTCCAGCATGTTGAACAGACTGGAGGAAACAGCGTTTCAGATACTTTTTGTTTTTTTCCCTAACCTAGCAGAACAGACACAGCAGTATAATTGTACAGACTAGGCTTGGGCGGTAATACGGTATACCGTGGTATCTAAAAATAGCAACGGTATCAGTTTCAATACCGTTATACCGTCATAAAAAACAATGCACTTATATAGAAGACAAGGGTTAAATATTTAATGTAATTTATTTAATGGCTAAAAATGCAAATGCTGCATTGTTATTATGTGACAGCGTGGAGGAGAAAGAGAGAGAGGGGAAGGATGGCGAGTCGCGCACCAAGTGACCTGGTCTCGAAAAAGACACAACTTCTGCAGTTTGGCAGTATTTCGGGTTTCCCCGAAGGGGAAGATGGTAATTACGGACGAGGCAATCTGTAAATTGTGCAACAAAAAGGTGACCGCGAGAGATGGAAATACCTCGAACCTAAGGTCCCATACACGAGACCACCATCCACTCACTGCTGCGAGGACGGACCTGAGTTCTCTCAGCGCAACAGTTTCAACGCCTCCCGATGCAGCACCAATAAGCTGCTCTTTCTTATTAAAAGTAGTTCAGGCGGTGTGATTTAATTGATCTGTGTGCGCGTCTCTGCGCGAAAACTGTTCTGGATGTTTATGTTAATTTAATTCTGTTTGACTGTTGTATTTGCACTTTTGTATAAACTGCTATTTGTTGCTAATAAAAGTTGTTAATATTGTTGTGCATGTTATTTTGTTATAGTTTCAGTATTAGTGTTTGGTATTCAGTTTCTAAACGGTTTAGGCACAAACCAACAGTTTGGTGACGCTGTCTGAGCCTTACGTCATAATTTGTTTTATTATTCACGGTAATACCGTATACCGGGGTAAAATAGGGAGGAGGTTTGACGGTATCAAAATTTGGATACCGCCCAAGCCTAGTACAGACACCTGAAGTTTTAGCAAAACTGGTGTCCTAAGCTCACCTCCTGATACTCGCCCAGCGGGGTGAGGTACTGCAGGATGAGACGCTGCTCTATACCCGGCGTGAGCGGAGACAGATGGTAGTTGTTTCCTATGACCCAGGGGCTCATCTCAGACCAGCTGCTGTTGGACAGCTCACTAAAGCTTTGCTCCGGTTCTGGCTTGGAGAAGTTGAGCTTCTGCTTAACTTTGCTTCCGTTCTCCTTCTTCCTCCATTTCCTCATGCCTTCTTCTGAAATGTCCATCTCACTGGACTCTAACGTCAGAGCGACGGCAGGCTTCATCTGCCCTTTCATACCCGCACACCTCCCTGTGCTCTTCACAGCAGCACTGGGTGGCGCTGAGAGCTCAACCTCTGATTTCTGTGGTTTTGAGTTCTTCTGCTTCACATTAGCATGTTGTATATTGTTGGTAAATTCTCCATCCACGGCCTCCTTGTCCACAGGCAGCAGCGGCAACAGACTCATATTCAGATGTTTGCTGTCGCTCCTGCTCTCTGAATCTTTATTCTGAAGTTCTCTTAGCCTCTGCAGCATTAGAGGAACCTGCAACACAAACATCACATCCTTATATTGAACTGTAATACAAACTTCAGCATCAGTTAAAGGGCCCCGTTCTGCCTTTTCACAAAGTCCTGATTTCGTTTTTGGGGTGTACTACAATAGGTTTTCATGCTTGATTGTTCAAAAACACATTTTTTACATATTTTACATTACGATACCAGTTTCCCATCTATGTTGTACCTCTGTTTAGTTCTCGTCTCTATGAAGACCGATGTGTTATGATTGATGTTTTAGAAAGATCACGCCCCTTACCACAGCTGTGGGATTCAGTTTCTCAGATGCAAACAGTAACAATGGCATCAGTTTTGTTTTATCAACCCAAGCCTAAGCCAGATAGTAATTATGAATTTACTTCTTAAATCAGACACAAAAACACTATGTATTACACAGAACAGCTTTCACCGCAGCTGAAGTTCTTAAAAATTATTAGAACATTGTGATGATCACTACAGAATGAAGCGATAACTTAGTTACTAACAGTCACCAGAACTACAAGCAGTAAACAGAAATTCACAAAAAATAAAAAAAACGTCCTCTGAAGTTTCTCTGTGTGCTGTACATTTTAGTGAGTTATAATTTTTTAGGAACAATGTGAAAAAATTCATTTTAACCACCGTTTCATTTTAACCCAGTCTGTCCGTCTTAGAAAAACTGAACAAATGGGGTTTACAATCAGGTTGCAGAAAAGGCAATGCCTTTGATGAACACGCTACTAGAACAGATCAATCACACCCTGTCCCCCCGGGAATTATTTAAACAAGGGAAATTGTGACATGTACATTGAGCTGTGAGGCAGTCAGTCCACTAGTCTCATAACAGTATTTTGTTACACATGCACACAATGAACACACTGGACTTACCAACACAGAGTTCTCTTCACGGTAGTTGGCAGCAATGTCCTGGTTCTCCATGGCTCCTGCCAGCAGTCCTGTGGCATAGATTCTGAGGGGCTGATCTGCCTCCTGAGCCCATTTAAACAAACGTTCTACTATCCCATCCTGCACCAGAGCAAACACACACTGGTGATCTGCACAGCATGCAGGACTCTAATCTTCAACAGCAGCCTGCACACACAAATACAAGTACCTTCTCCTGAAAGACCACAGCCGTCTCCAGGCCTGGCATGATGTTCAACAGCAGCCTGCAGGCCGCAGTGTTCAGAGATACCTCTCTGCTGCCCATCACGTAAGTGTTCACCAGCTGCAACACAACACACACAAACGTACAAAAAAAAAAACCACACACACGCAGAGAAACACAAACGCACGCTCACAAACACTGAGATCACGGCTGCTGGGATCATTGGTTATGTTCTACAATGAATGCTGTGAATGCATCTGTGAATGCTGTCTCACCGCATTCATGAAATCATCATTCTTGAAAAGGATTTTTAATAGATGTCCCAGCATGCACTCTGGGTCTGCACGTCCTGAACATGGTGAGAGATTCCTTTCAATTATTTCAATATTCAGAAGATAACACCGTTAGACCAAACTATATGAATACTGGACTTTTAAGATGACATTTCAGAATTAAGCTTAAATTAATTATAGGTTTCTTTAATTGAAAAGTTCCAGGTGTGCCCCTGACATCTGTGAAGTAAGGCAGACTGATGGAGGACAGCTGACGATCACCTGGATGCCGGTCATCAAATGGATCAGGATCAGACTTGTGATATTCTTCCGTCTCTCTCTCTACAAGCTCTGAAATCCTGGTGGGATTGAGAGACATTTTTAAATAATCACTCAGATAAAATAATTAAACTTAATAAACAATAAAACTTTCACTATTCACTATTTTGATGGAGAGACATTCTTTTGACAATAAGGAACGTTGCACCTGCATGTTAACTAATTGGTAGGAGTTTTTACACTGTGTCTTAACCTAATGCAATAAGATTTTTAAGACAAGCAATTTGTCTGTCCACACCAGAAGCAACATGACAAAATTAATTACAAATCTCCCACTCGCAATGAAAGGGACCATTCAAAATACATATGTGACTGATACAATCTTTTTTATGGAATAAACTTTGTTTGCCTGGAGTTTACCATTTGGACATTAGTTTTCTTATAAAGTAAACTAATTTTGTAAATTATACAAAAAGACATGGGCTGCACTCTGTCAGATAAGATGGTAGTTTTGGACTTTATACTGATAGCTAACGTTGTTTGTGCTGTAATTCTCACTTGGTCAGAATGTTAAGCAGCTCATTTGTGCCGCTCTGCTGTTCTCTCTCCCACTGCTCAAGTAGAGCAGTCAGCTCAGCCTTAGAGTCCACACTGCCCTCGCTGACAGACGCCATCAGCCCTGCCAATCTGAAAGACAGTGAAGAACAGGTGAATGCTGATGCAAACCCTGAAAAACAATGATGCATGGCAATCAAGAACAATGACAACACATGCTAAACACACACATTGACAAACACTGATACATGCCACACGCACATGTTAACAAACAAACACCAATAAACACCAATAACAGGCACCGACACACAAACACTGATGACAACCACTGATGTATGCCAAGCACAGTGACACACACCAATCACAAACACTGATACATGGCAAACACAAACATTGACAAACACCGCACGCCAAACGCACACACTGACCAAGCGTTGAGATCTGCTGTCTACGGTGTTCAGGAGTAAAAATCATCCTCCATCAATGCCACCTGTGGCGCATGTGTTAATCACACAAAACCAAACAGTTGTTTTGCCCGTGTTGTAACAGGACAGCTCTGTGGATTTTGTTTTTCTTGATTTTTTTACTTTTCTTGCGGCATTTGATGTAAAGGGGTCTTTATTCTGCATTTGCCCGTTTTATTTGACGTTTTATACACTGCTGGTACACGTGTCTTTTAATATGACAGAAACTGGAGGCGATGGGAATGTGACAGCGCGTATTTACATCGACAAACTGCGACAAATTAATACAAAACACCTTCTAACCGCACACAGCGCGTCTACGCGAGTCCAATTGATATATCTGTACAGTATGATATATCTGTACAGTATGATATATCTGTACAGAATGCAGAGAATCATTTTAGAAGCTGAAATGAGCGTGTTTAAACCTGTTTATATCACAAACATTAAGTATAAATAGTGTGTGATCAGACTCACCCCAAGCGAGCTTAACTGTCACTGCACGAGCGTCTGACGCGAAGCGCGGATAACATCAAACCCACGCGCTCGCGTCCGCTTTCAATAATGTGCTGCAATCGTGTGATGGCGACGACTAAACACGTCATGACCCCGGCGCGCCCCGATGACGTTTTCAAACGCGGAGCAAAATGCAACAAAAAGGCTTTAACAATTTTTTGCAATACCTTGGGCCCGTTTTAGAAAGGTGGTTAAGTGAAAACTCTGAGTATGTTAACCCTGAATTATGGGAAACTCTGAGTTTTCGGTTTCAGAAACGGAGATAAATCAAACCCGAGAACGCAGGGTAAGTCAAGCCAGTTTCTGAAAGAGAGTTAACCTGCACTCTGAGTCTGTTACCATGGTAACTTACTCTGTGAAGCTAACCTGGTCGGGAGCAGCTTTTCTTCATTAAACCTGGAGTTTCTTTCAGTCTCCTCCCCTCTTTTCCGCCAACCCTCCAATCACAGGTGGAGCCACGAGTATTTATGACATGTTTAATGTTCTGTTTAAATATTTCATTCATTCTTTCGGTACATTCATTCATT
>JAZGTK010003557.1:0-27011 GCA_036877625.1 Ambastaia sidthimunki
CAATTCAAATATATTGAGAAGAAAACTCAGCACTAAATTCTTTACCATTTTGTTCCCGCCACGGATGAAGATGGTCACAGCCCTGGAGTTCCTGCACTCTTCAATAACCAGCATTCTGTCTTTAGTGGTCCCGAAGCAGATCTCCTTCACCAGCCCAGCAGTGCCCAACTTTTCCACCGTCAGCTCTGAGAATCTGGGTACAATACGCCCTCCAGTAGCGATGGCGATGAGCTGGTGGTGTTTGAACAAAACCCATCTCATAGTTTGTTTATAACAACAACAGACAATACTGAAGTAACCCATGCTTGTCACTGATAGTAAGTTTACAGTAAGAGTGATTTGTAGTTCTGACAAACCTCAATCTCAGGTCCACCAACCCAGCGGACTGCAGGAAGCTCATTCTGCAGGAGCAAGTGATTGGCCTCATCATCAAATCCCCACTGGCAAATAGCAAGATTAGCTCCAGTGTCCTTGATCTATAGAAATTGTTATTATATTATTAAATGAATTGATAGAATTTTTCCCTGTAGCTCAGAAGGTAGCTGGCGCAAAAGGCTATGGGTTCGAATCCCAGTAAACACACATACTGATCAAATGTATAGTTTATAGTCACTTTGGATAGAAGTATCTGCCAAATACATAAATGTAAACCAGTAATAATATTAATGATAATATCTTTAGCCTTTGGGTAATTCTTCTAATTATCATATATTTATGTAAGCAATATACAACAAACCTGCCGGATCATCTCCTCAAATTTCTCCTTCTCATACTTCAGCAGAGCTTTGTAATCCTCCACTGAGGTCACATCAAGCTTATGCTTGGTTTTGGGTTTAGGTGGCTCAAATGGGCAGGTAAGGATAGCAATCTTTGTGTCTTTCAGTACCTGGGGGAATGCACAAAAACAAACAATAAGTCTCTTTCTCGTGATCCCATATTCATATCATGTATATTTTACTCAGATTTAATGTCATTGATAAAAACAAACCTTGGGCATCTGAGGGTGACTGAACTCTTTGTCCACAATGACGCCTTTGATGAGTTGAGTGTCCTCTAGTTTACCACCAACCTTTCCTTCCACTTTGATAAGCTCAAAGTCAACATCCTTTCTCTCCATATCTGCCACCGTTAGGATGGCATTGACAGCGATCTCTGCCATCTGTCTGTGACACCGGTTGATCCTATAAATCACAGATGAGATTGATTGAATAATAATCACAAAACTGTCAATAATAAACTTATACACTTATAACAATCATTAATAGAGACACTCACACTTTAGATCCTAGAGTGGTCATGGCTGTCTGAATGAGGGGCTCCGTGTTGTTGGGATCCACTGGGAAGCTATCGCCGATTTTGTCGAGATGTTCAACGGCAATCTTTGCAGCTTGGTCATAACCATCAGCAATCCTGATAGGGTGGATGCCTCTGTCTAACAGCTGCTCTGCCTGCTCTAGAAGAGCTCCTGCTAAAACTATAGGGATATACATGTTGATTTAGGCAAAAGCTATGTTCTGCCTCAAGCCAGCCATTGCTCGCAAATAGAACATTTCCACATGCATTTATTGTAGAATGAGAACACTACACTCCATTTGTACCTGAAAGCATCACCCAATAAACAAAACTCTACATATTCCTGACACGTATGCATTCAAATTCTGTCAGCACAGCCTCCATGCAGACCAGCACACAGACATTAGTTCAGATATGCAGCGGAGCTGATTCCTGCATCCCCTCTGAGCATTCTAACTAGTTATTATGGGGTTAAAGTAAATCCACCTACCAACAACACCAGTGGTTCCATCTCCAATTTCATCATCTTGAGACTTGGAGAGTTCAACCATTAGTTTGGCAATCTGGTGATCCACATCCATCATGCCGAGAATCGTTGCACCATCGTTGGTTACAGTCACCTCACCATCCTTATCAACCATCATTTTGTCAAGTCCTAAAACATAATTAATTTGCATTACAAAGAAAATCGTGGCATTAGAATGTGCCATTTTTGTTATATACAGAACCGATTACTCACCATTTGGCCCCAGTGATGTTTTCAGGGTGTTTGCAACTGCCTTCGCTGCCATGATGTGTGACTGTAATTAACAAAATTGTCAATTAAAAGAAAGCTTGAATAATAAAGATGGTATAGATGAGATGCGTCAGACAAAAAGGTGTGTCTCACAACAAAGGTTCTTGTCAGAATTACAACCCAAACAAATGCAGAAATCCCTTCCCATATACTACACTTTGCAAAATGTAACAAGGTTTATTCACAGATCTCTTTTTTGTTAAATTATCTTTCATTACATCTTTTATGTGTTTTTGCATCATGACTCAAAAGCCTATAGCGGAAGCACATGGACCATCCGCTAGCTGACATGCGGCACACCAGAGATCGCGTTAGACAAATCACAATAAAACACATCACATTCCCTTAAAACAACAGATCACAAAACGACGTTGTGAGATACGAATATATAAAGCATGCAAAAAGATGATGTAGTTCTGGGTTACTGATAACATTTAATACAAGCTCCCGGGGCGCGTTAGCACATTAGCTTCTGTACCTTCAAAGCTTCCAGGCCAGACAAGCGAGATTTCTTGTCCTGGTCTTTAATGATGATGAAAGGCCTTCCATATTCATCAAAGGCGAGAGTCCCCAGGGCTGACATTGTGAATCTCAACCTCGGTTAAATGCACAGCTTTGTGAAATGATTTTAAAGGACACAACTATACCCAGAAGCTGCGCACCTCGCCGCACGGATCTGCCGGCTAGGTTCTGGAAGAATCTCGGGGTGGGATGGACCTAACCAAATGCAGTGAGTAATAACAACCACAGCATCTAACGATCCAATAATTTAAACTATTTCAATAATAATTTTAAATAGACGGAAAGTTAACTAAAGTGAATAAGGTTTATAAATGCGCCGTTTTCTACACTTTAAACCTGAAACAACGTTAATGGTTTATCCCAGTATCGCGATAACAACACCAAGCAGCGGACCAGCGTGGTCACAGTGTAGATGTGCAACTCATGTAGATTGACTAATGTGAATATATTTTTAAACGTGTTATCTTTATTGTCTTTTAAAGATTTGCGTAAGGCCCATATCAATACAGTATTTGGTTGTACATGCTTGTGAAAGCATGTCAATTTGACATCCGGTATGTTTGTAGGCAGGGAAAGCGGTTGTCATTTACAAAAGCAAGGTAACTTATTTTATTTAAGACGGCGTCACATCGCCCTTGTTCGTTGTTTGAAAGTACTTGGTTGAAACATATGCTAATATTCAACTTTGACATTAAGGGCATTCAATTAAATATATGTAATGTATTATTACTATTCTAATAAATATATGTAAAAAGCAACATTTGAATACTTCTTACACTATACTGTTAATCACCGTGTTAATTCAATTTGGCTTGTTGATGTATGTGTATTAACTTTGTTTCAGCATTCATAATATGCCGTGTGAAGTGACAGCTCGTTTCTTAATACTGTACGGATCTCAGCGAGGTCAAGCACAGTCCATAGCCGAAGAGATTTGTGAACAAGCAGCTGAACATGGGTTTACAGCTGAAATCAGCTGTCTGAGCAACGTGGAAAATGTATGTTTCCTGTCATTTTTCCATGTACAATGCATGTCAAACTCTTGATGGTTCATGTCGATTTGGGCTGATGCAACCGATGGCTTCGATCTATTGTTTGAGTTGATTGAATGCCCATTTATTCACAGTACAACGTGGACAGCGAAACGCGACCCGTTGTTTTTGTAGTTTCCACAACCGGTGACGGTGACCCTCCAGACACAGCTCAGAAGTTTGTGAGAAAGATCAAGAATAAATCTCTGCCCCTCGACAACTTTGCACATCTGTGTTATGCACTTTTAGGTAAGTTGGTTTGATCGTTTGTTATATAAGCAATAAGCATAAGGTTGTCCCGGAGCTCCACATTTGTGTCGACAGCAATCTTGCATTTATTTGTTTATTCAGCTTTGGGAGACACAAACTATGCAAATTTCTGCAATTGCGGAAAAACCATTGACAGACGTCTTCAAGAGCTCGGCGCAAAACGTTTCTATGCCACTGGGCATGCAGATGACGGCACTGGGTGAGCACTGATTCATTTTTGCTGTAATGTAAAATGTTGATCTCTTTAGGAAATAATCTCTTTAAATAAAAGGGCTGTCAGGGCTGATTTATTGTCTTGTCAAACTCTTTCCCTGCAGACTCGAAGTAGTGGTGGATCCTTGGATTGAGGGACTCTGGGAGGCTCTGAAAAAAGCCTTTGCCAATATGTCCACTACAAAACAGCAAGATGCTACCTGCAGAGACTTTACTCAGGATAGTGATTCAAAAAATTCACCCAGCCAAGAAAGAAACAAATTAGATCTAGAGGTTGATCTTCATCTTCTAAAGCTCAGCGAGACAGACTTGCAAAAAGGAAATACATCTACATCTGACAGCAGTCAAACAGAGACTCCATCCAGCCCTCTGGTTTCATCTCTGAAATGTTCTGTACCACCATTGTCAGAGTCAGTTCTTAATGTTCCTGCACTGCCTGCTTCGTATCTAAAGGTCTTTTTGGAGAAGCCATCATCTGAAGATGTATGATCTACCTGGACAATCATTAGAATTTATAAAGTGGTCCTAATTCATGAAACATAAGCGGATGTCGGATGTTAAACTATTCTTATGTGAATTGGTGCATTGAATAAAAAAAGTGTACACATTTATTTATGAATAATTGAATAGGATTTTTTTCTGCTCCTGTTTCATGAATAAGGGCCAAAATTTTGGGTTTCTCATTTAATACATGTTTTGGTTGGTTTAGGATAAAATCTGTCTATAGTTCTGGTAATCAAAATATTTTTTTTGTAGGATATAGTCCCAGCTGGTAAAGAAGGATATCAGGAAATGCCTGTTTCAAAAGCAGTTCAGTTAACAAAAGATGATGCTGTGAAACCCGCCATCTTACTGGAACTTAATATCTCTGTAAGCCCATGTTTATTCAGTTAAAAAACTTTTTAACTTCAATACACAGATGACCAACAGTTATTAATCTTTTTTTTTTTTCATTCAAATAGGAATATTTGTGTTTCTGTAAACCAAAACAAAACAGACAAGAAATATAAAACAGCAAAACCTGTGTTTTCTCTGTAAGTCTAACCATGAATTGTGTCACTCTAGGAGCAGAACATGACCTACCAGCCTGGAGATGCCTTTGATGTTCTTTGTCCAAATAGAGCAGATGAAGTTGAGGAACTACTGCTCAGACTGGGGCTGCAAACACAGAAGAATGATGTGGTTCATCTCCACCTGCTTAAAAACACCAGTAAGAAAGGTGTGAGCCCCATTGAAGACACAATCACAGACAAATGTTTCGAAATTGTGCTGGGAATGTTTCTTGAAAGTTATTTAGAGAATAAAAGAATAAGACTGAACAACCAGAAATTTTGCAGTGAAAGCGATTTTTTTATTTCACAGCTGCAAAAGTTCCAATTCACATCCCACAGCAAACCTCTCTGCGGTTTATTCTTACGTGGTGTGTGGAGATAAGAAGTGTTCCAAAAAAGGTAGTTCTGCGTTCTTTACCTTATTTAACTTGATAGTTGCTTCGCTGCTGAGCTAAAGTTACAGCTAAACCCACCAAACCTTTGAATTACCACCTGTGCTTTGTAAGCGGCAGCTCTTTTGATGTACTAGTTAACTCATTTATTTGGCTTTCTGGGGATTACAGTCAAAAATTCATGGACAGTCCCTGTATGCTGTTGTCTGATGTTTGCAGGCGTTTATCCGGGCGTTGGCAGACTTCACTCAGAACAGTTCAGAGAAACGAAGACTTCAGGAGCTCTGTAGCAGGGAAGGCTCAGCCGACTACAATTGCTTTGTTAGGGACGCCAATGTATGTTTGCTGGATCTTCTCAGAACCTTCCCTTCCTGCCTGCCTCCCCTCAGCCTCCTCTTTGGTCAGTAAACACTGTTGATCTCCTTAGAATTCACTGGGATTTGAATTTTTTGCATGTTTGCATGGAGGTTTATGGTACTGCTTGAAATTTGCAATCTTTGCTCCTGATCAGTCCAGCATCCAGTTTTTTAAGAAAATCCCTTGAGCTGTAAATACCACATGACTAAATACTCTGGAGCTGCAGGAAAATGATGTCATTCATGGTAAAAGTGATAGCACTACAAACATTTGAAAAGCAGCAACGTAATTGTTCTTAATCTAATTTTTTCTATATGTGATATATTTGTTCCTCTTATTAGATGTTTAGCTTTTTAAAGGCTGTTAATAAACAGTGTTAGACAGTGATAGAATAATACACAAAGGTTTTTTAAAACCATGTGTTGTAGTTACAGTATCTACCATGAGGGGTCGACACTAACCAGCTAAACCTTTGATCTTTTGGGTTTGCACAGTAAATCTAAAGTTTGGTAGAGTTTACAGTTCCGTTATCACTAGGTGGCAGTAAAACAACATCAACTGTCCATCCTAATTTCTTTATTTCAATGTCAAAATAACAATATTGCTCAATGACAAGTGGTACAACCCCTGGGTATAGAACCACATAATCTATATCTAATTAGACTTCTACTATACAGTACAGTATAATACAGTACAGCCAATGCAGGCATATTGACATTATGACAAAGAAAATACACTTCTAAAATTCCCCGAATTGTATTTGGTGGGCAGGTATCCTTGAAATTATTTAATTAGTTATAAGAGTTTGTGGTTTCAGACATTTCTTGTGCTCCAGTAAGTCTCTGTGAAATGTAACATTGTCCGTCAAATACCTTTCCTTAGGTAAGAAACGTGCTGTCTCTCTTATTTTGAGAAACAGCAGGAATAGCTGGAATTATTAATGCATACTGTGCTAAAGATCCTAAAAACTGCAAAGTAATCATAATCCAGTGACCCTCACTGATTCATGCTGCCCCTCAATGATTGTTACATTGGATCCGTACACCAGAGTTTTAACATATGCAAATATTACTGCTACTTTGGCAAATGAAAGATTAACACGGTGCTCCTCCACGACACAAATCGACAGAGATCCGCTGCTTCAGCAAAGTTTGACAGCACATTTATTTTATTCATAAAAGTCACTTCGCTCGGCTGTTCTGACAGTAAGGTCATTGCAATCAGTCACAGAATTACATCCCCTGACTTTCTAAGAAAGTATTTTCTTAGAAAGTTTTTATTTCATCAGAACACCAGCGCAGGTTTAATGCATTTATTTGCACTGAGAGGGAATTTAATTGCGACAGCTGCTCGCTGTATTGAACGCATGATTGTAATTAATTGATACCATCGAGGACCTTCAGCATCCACATATGGTGGGTTTGAAGTGGATTCATCATTTTGGAGATGGTATAACTGTATTTCAATCGTTGACTGATGAAGGTGAATATTTGTGGTTGGAGACACATGACCAGGGGCTGTCAACTTCAAAAAACACCGTAAAACCAGTTCATATGACTTGTTTTATGTTATATGTTGTCGTGGTAAGAAGAACAGTTTTTGAACATTCTTCAAACCATGAAAAAATCTGTTTCGTTATCATGTGTATTATTTGTCCCTTACGTCAAGGCTGCAATTCGAACGCGGTTGAAATAAAACATTGTGTTGGTTTTGGAGTCGTTATAAAAACTACACGTTGCTGTGTAGTTTTAGGTGACATTAAGAGAGAGGACACCCTAAAAGAAACAGAAGACACAGTTGAATAGGCTGAAGGTCACAATGGCATTTTATCTCTGATCTCCCCTTTGCTTCATTACAGAACACTTGCCAAAACTTCAGTCCAGAGCTTATTCTGCTGCCAGGTAAGAGACCTTGTTTGAAACACCTGTGCTTTATGTTTGGAGATAAAAATTTAATCAAAGTGGAAACATCCAGGTTTTAGGTCATTATTTCTGCCTGTGTCCTCCTTTGATGTTGCGAGGCCCATTATAGACAGAGATGAATTTGGGGTGTTAGCTTGATTAACTTGATTAGACTCCATTTGTTGTGATCAAAGTCAAACATTGGATGCAGAGGACTTTTATTTGTTTTCGTCCGTCTTCTTTGTCTAGTGAGTGATCTTGCGTCTAGACTAATGTCTGATGCTGAGTGTGTTGATGCTTGTAAAATTTTAGGATACATTACGGCTCGAAAATATTAAAGTCCGGTCAGCAGGGGTCCCCAGGGCCCCGATCAGGCAGGCCATTAGTAGAAAGATAATGAGGTCCACCAACGTGCTCATGTTCAGGGCTGGTTCAGGACTGTTAACACTTAAGTCTTATATTTGTGTCTTATATTTGTTTCTTAGTTCTAGCCTTCGGCACCCTGGGAAAGTTCATTTTGTGTTCAACATTGTGGAGTTCCCTGCATGTCCAGAACATCCAGCAAGGACGGGGTTGTGCACAGGCTGGCTGGCTGAACGTGTTTCCTCAATCTTGCAGCCCCCTGGGACGGTAACGGCTTCAGAGTGTCTCAACACATCAGCCCTACCGAAGGTTAACACAGTAGGCTTTACACATTAGCAGGCTTGTTCACCTTAAAATTAGCTTTTCACTATCCCTGGAGGCTTGGTTTGAATTGGGTTGTTTGATCGAGGTAAAAGCTTTGCAGAAATAAGCTCTGGTGCACCAGAACAGAACAAACTAAAAGCGTTTTATTTAGGTGGCATCTACAAAAATGTATGGAATTGGGTTTGCTATAATTTACAGTAATCCCAATACCAGAATTAGAATTGATTGGATCTGAATGTCGTGTGCAGGTATATGTGAAACCTCGTCCCAGCAGCACCTTCCACTTGCCTGCTGACCCTTCTGTTCCCATAGTGATGGTGGGCCCAGGGACGGGAGTGGCCCCTTTTATTGGCTTCCTGCAGCAAAGGTATATTAGCATTTTTCTGGTGCTAATACTGTAATATTTGTTCTTATATTTTGATTGGTTCATGTGAAGAAATTACAGCATCTAAAACACATTTCAGTGCACACACACACACACACACATTTAAATCATAAAATATAGAAAATAAAATTGTGAATTTTATGTCAACTTCCAATAACTTGATCTGATGCATTTACTTTGACTAGCATCAGAATTTCCATGCATAATTGTAAGTGATATTGGAGTTTTATTTTTCCATTTTCATACATAATCTTTAAAGTGTACTTTTAAACTTGTTTTCAAGACGAAACAGAGAGCCAAACACAGCTGTTGATACAAAACCCATAGTCATTATCTGCCCAAATGCACCATACTCAAAGAACAGTAAGTCTGAACTATGTTTTATGACTGTTTTAAAAAGAGCAAAAGAAGTTTATCGATTCTCACGCATAAAAGTAGCACATAAACACCTCCAGAGTGACGAAGATACATCTTGAAAAGTGAAAGTGTAAATGTGGTATTGAACCGCTTCCTC
This sequence comes from Ambastaia sidthimunki, assembly GCA_036877625.1. Classification (NCBI taxonomy): domain Eukaryota; kingdom Metazoa; phylum Chordata; class Actinopteri; order Cypriniformes; family Botiidae; genus Ambastaia; species Ambastaia sidthimunki. Next base: position 9,414 of record JAZGTK010003557.1, read on the forward strand.
CCACATTATCTATTAAGCCTAATAGTGTCTCAGAAGACCCTGGTGTTAAAATGAAGAAGGGCATAAATTCGGGAGGTGGCTGTAAAGGTGTCTCATAGAGGCCTGTCATCTCAAAGTGTGTGATTTATACTCCGTGCCAGAGGCCTATGAAGAGTGACACTCCAGCACCACACATGAATAAAGCTGTCTGCTCCAGTGCGGGGTTGGTCTGAAGCGGGATGCTTGCTGTGTGTGTGCACAAATAGTTTGTAAGTGACACAAGGGCCACAGGTAATCACAGGGGCCAGGGGTCCTCGGCAAACACGTTGATAAATGTCTCCGACGTGTCTGGGGCGTGGTGAGAGTGTAGGACCCGTGGGATGAGACGTTAATGATAAATGACAAAAGTTGTCCTTGCGCACCACATCACCTTTCAAAGCATCAAGGTTGTAGCAGTTGTGTGGCATGCGACCGTGGATGTTTGCTCTGGCTTCCAGAGAATAAGAGAATTGTTCGATTTGTTTGTTTCTTCAAATGTGTTTGCGCATTAGTTATATTGGGGAAGAACATTACCTTTGGCTCCAGTCTCACGTTTGATATCTGTCAAAACAAATTACAATTTCAATGAAATGTAGAGAAAAAAACTTTTAACGGTAAAACAAAGCTCGGTTTTATCACAGTTATGACGCAAGTGATAATTTAACACCTGCTAAGGCTTAAGACCGATATGACAGCAGTCTTGCAATTTCCATTCTCAGATACTAAAACAGTCTTTCGGAACTAGCAAGAAAACAAACATCCAGATTGTGAAGAAAATGCTTTTGTTGTTAATGTGTGCTGTATATTGTCTTGCCAAATTGGAAGAACTTTGTTTCTCTGAGGTTTTGGACAGAAGTTTAACTTGAGGTTCTTTTAAAAATGGCTACCTCTGATGCCAGCCTTCAATAAACAATAATGATCACGTTCTGTCAGCAGGACATTGTTTGTGTCACAAAGCTCAGCGCTTCCTCTTTAAGAGCAAACAGCATGGGATGCTTCTATTTCCTCATCTGTAAATCAATGGCAGCAAGCAGACAGCCGGAAATGCATTGTGTTGTGGGAAACTGAGAGACCGGGTGAGAATCTAACAAAAGGTCAAAGCTAATTCAACTGTTTGCAGGCTGCCAATGAGCTTTAGGCAGATAGGACTTGACAATGACTACAGTAATACTTATAATTCTCCTAGTAAGACGACAGCAAAATTTAAGGGTTAAATTTAAAATGACTATTAATATAATATGACATCACTAATAATATAGCTTATATTTGAAGTAAGGGATCTAAACAGATACCACACACATTTATTAAGGGGGTGTGTGTAAAATGTCCCTTTCTTTGATTCCATCTCTATGCTGTTCACAGCTCAGAAAATGTTATTTTAAATGAACAATAAGCTCTGAGGTCAGCATGTCCCTTTCCTTCACAATGCAGACCATGTTCTCTAAGGAAAAGGAAAAAGGTGCTTTATATCGTCTAGTTATTTATAACAGTGAATGTTGAGGGTTCTCCACTAACTAAAGGTACCAGCTGTAGCTACAGCTCCTGTTCTGTCCAGCTGCATGCTGTAATGTTTTTTGGGTTATGGATCTCATATCCTCACATATCCTTTATGTTGCAGCACAGTTGATTTTGTATTCAGGATGTGAGCTGGTCTGCATGGTGTTACAAAATGGAATCCAGGTTTTTCATATTGGTACTGGTCCCTCTGGGGCAGCATAAAGCCCCACTAAAGCTAGTTTATTGAAGCCCATTTCCAGATTGGATATTGAACTCCCAGATGCTAATAGCTCTGCTGTGGACACTCTTGTTTGTTCAAATGCCAAACCCAGTTAAGCCTGGCTTTAGGCAGGTGGGCGGGACCAAAAGATAATCTGAAATGTTAAAAAAAAATTATATCCTGCAGAGAGAGAGAGAGAGACAGTGGGAAAAATAGATTTGACAGATGGTGTCCGGTTCAGTTTTTTATTTAAAAATATTACCAGGACAAAAATTAGTTTCCCATGCATTCTCTGTTAAATGTAGCCATTAATCAATGACTGCAACTGGTGGTAAAACAGAGGAAAAGGTAGGGTGTTTATTTCAAAGAGAGTATAAGGGAGGAGACAGATAACCAAAAATGGAAGAAGAAATAACACTTAGTATGACTGAAAAATGATAAAGTTCCACGTTTTAGTTAAAAGAGCCAATCACCTTTTTAAAGATTGTTACCTTGAAAACATGAATGCGCATTAAGTGAGCCAAAGTGAGCCTAAAAAGTGTGACTTAAAAATCACAAGATACATTTATTATCTGATTTCATTGCTGATTTTAATTATTTAATACGGAATCTTTGGTTTTCAAGATTTTCTTTTTCTCTGTTCAAGACAATACTTGCTGTATTTGTGTGCCTATATAAATAGCCTTGAACACCAAAATGGCCCTTCAGTGAACCAACTTTGTTTGCAACTTTATAGGCATCAGTTTGTTTACTGATGTCACACAACTCATAAAACATTCATCTACCTGAAGTATGAAAAGATGCATGATTTATTTCATTAACATCTGTAAACAAACCATTAGTATTCTATCGCCTGGCTGTTGCTAAACATACCACTAAATTTAACACAGAGACATCAAAATAAGTCCTGCATCTGGCTACACGACTTAAGTGTTTTTGCTCTGCTTGCCAGTTCTTCTTTGCACGTGATGAGTGACTGAAGCAAGAACACGAAATGAGAGAGAACAGATTGTAGATGTTTGAACAGAATCCTTGTTTTGTTTTCCTGTGGTCATCTCATGCACAATGTGGCTCATTTACATTTTAATTGCAATTAAACTGTACGTTCAGCAGATGGATGGAGCTTAGTGGCTCCTCTGCGCAGTGTCTGATGGATATCAGCTTGGTGGAGAACATCATACCTTGAAATTCTGTGGTAAACTTAAAATGTTCTGCAACTTTCAGACAGTGCATCTCTTCTGGTTAACTGAGATGACTATAGCAGTTGATTTACTCTGGAAGATCTCTTCTTCTATTACGTTGGAGCAAAGATGTGGTCGACTAGACAGTCTGGTGTTTTTTTCCAAGAATGTTTGTATTGTTTTTTATGTAGAAGCCTTTTCTCTTATCTCCATAGAGAATCAACTCATAGCAGGTGCATTGTGTAGATAGTGCCCAATGCCTGTATGTCACCCTACTGTAGGGAATTCTGGGAAGGTTGCCAGATCTTTTGAAGGATTTGCTTTTAAAGAACCCGTCGAGATGGAACTCAAGGTCTTCTTCTCTGATTTTGTAGTTTTAGCGCTAATGCAGTGGGTAAAGAGTGTAATACAACAAATGTAAAATGGTTTTATCATCATCATCGTCTTCGTCATCATGAAATGGGATCATTATGTTTATAGTGGACTAAAAAAGTATTTGGACACATAGACCACACATATAAATGGCATTGCAAGTTGTAACATATAAACGCTTTTTAAAGCAAAATTTAACAACAGGTTGTTTTTAAACAATGAAACAATACGTGTTCAAAATGATGACAAAAAGTGCTTTTTGTTCTCACACACAAAAGATGTTCTAGTGATCACACACAGTTTCCTGTAGTTACTGTTCCAGGGCCCCTGTGGGAACTGACTTAATACATTCACCGGAAATCACAGTGACATCAGTTAAGTCGTTTTAAAATGGCTTAGAAAAGTGAGTTAGAAATACTGATAAAAGCTCTAGCATCATTTGTTTGCAGATTCTACTTGCTTTGACGTTTTCCCTTTGCAGTGATTCTTCTAAATACATTAAAAACAAGTCACGTATTCAAGTGTACAAAAATGTTCAAATATTTTTGGGTCAAGTGCATATGAAATGCTGAGATTATATTTAATACTGTAATATTCTTTTGACCTGACAGAGATAAGGAGCGTGAGGTCAACAAGGAAGTCATATTTGGAGAGACGTGGCTCTTTTTTGGCTGTCGCTATAAAGACAAAGACTTTCTTTTCAGGTATGTGTATTACACAAACAAACAAACACACACACAATTTTCCAGTGTTCTGTCGGTAACCTGATTATACATGATCTTTATAACCTGAGAGATTTTTTTTTGTATATGAGTGACTTGGTCTGTTAGCTTCACACAGAACACGTGCTTGCGTTTAAAAACATTTACACAATGCTGAGGAATAGGAAAAAGCACAGCCCAGAATGCAGAGGTCTTAAGACATAATATAAATGATACACAGCTGCTACAGTAAACCCTCTCACAATGCTAGCCCCGCCCTGGATTCCTCTGATTGGTTCATTGTTTTGAAACTTGACTGAGTGGTGTTGCATATAAAAAGTTGTTCGAAAGTATGTTAAAAATGTGGCACTCATTTGCTCAAGACATTGATAAGGAAGCGAGACATGCACAGACAGACATTTTTGGCTGTTGCGTCCATGTTGACATGGAAAGCAACTGAACAGCAGTGCATGTGTAGATATGTGTTTTTCAATGAGTCTTGGCATCTTGACTTCTCCTGTTTGCTGTCAGCCAGTTGCTCCTTTGTCCTGGAAGGTAATGATTGGAAAGCAATGAAATTAAAGCACTCCCTCTGAGAGTATGAGTCATATGATATGAGGCATTACATGAGATGATTGGGGCCTGGCTGTCCCATAGGCACACAGTCATAACTCACGCACAAGGTCTTGAGTAATGACACTGGTGCTTGGATCGGTGAGTGTTAAGTGTGTAAATATGTGTGTGTTGTACACACAACATTGTATCCCAGAGCTTGCTTCTACTGACACAAGAGCTAATAAAAATAAGATTCAAAGTCGAGGTCCTGGCATGCTGTTTAAATCTGTCTATCTTTGCCTGTAGTGGTCACAGACATTAAAGGATTCCCTCAGGGTCCACTATGCCACATTGGCAAGTGACAAAATTTACCATCTGTAAATATTTCTTGCTGGCAATGAAACTCCTTTGCACTTTAATTAAAAGATGTATTTTTATAATAAGTAAATTATTTAACAGTTTTTCTCCCTTGCATCTTAGTAAAAAAAAGCAGCATGGGTCATTTTGCCCTTTCCAGCCTCACACAAAATCATCTTTTAGTGAAGGATGCACGATTCAGTGAAGACACATGAGTTTTGTAAATTTGGTTTAATTTTATGATTTTGATATTCCAGACATTGCCACATAAATGTTTGGATGAACCAAATATTTAAAGCATCTCAAAAAGGCTTCTAATAGTAAGTTTTCAAAATATGAGTGAGACAGATGTTTCCTGTAGTAGAGGATTTGTATGTGTTTGTGTATTTAACGTGTATTTCAGACTATTACTCGTGCTTTTCAATTTTAGCTATGTAGTGCATTACAATTCTCTAGAAAGTTCACTAGTAAGTCTTTATTTTGTTTACTTGCCAATCCCAGTTTTTTACTTTTGCCTTTAAAACCTGCTTGTTCCCTTATTTGTAAATCTGTTCACATTATGGTTTCATTTATCATTTGTCTCTGCATTGATTAAGTTGATCGATGAAAAGTATTTTGTATTGTTTGGAATAACACCGTCTTTGTCTGCAAACTTTATTAAGCCAGGAAAATAGAAACCGCCAATAACATTTGAGCTGAGGAAACTGCTAAACCCTGCAAACTAAACACTGGCTGAATGAAAGTGCAAACAGGGTAGCTGTTAAGCACGACTGCTTAGGAAAACAGAGTCTGCAATCATTTCTAATCAAGCTTAACACACAGCAGTGTTAAAAGGGTGAAATCACCCTAATCGGTGCTGTTGACATATTGAACACTTATCTTAGAAGGAGCCACCAATGAGCTTCTGTCGTTTTGTGTTTTGTAGAGTTATAGATTACCTGAGGTATTGGGGGGGTGACTGTGATCCTGGAAAAAAGGACAACTGAATACTCACATTTGTTTTGTTTGCAAACATTCAATATCTCGAAGCAAGTCTGGGGTGATTCCTCAAATTTAATGAAAACAAAACTTTTTAAATGTAAAAACATCAAAACCCAAGTGCTTGGTCATATAAATACAACTTGATTATAATAAACATAATTAATTTGTATAGTAAACTATTGGCCTTGCTGAGTCTAATGGCCTGCAACTGTTGGCTTGTAATCTTTCTGTCAGTGTATATAATTCTTAATATCAACTAATAACTTGTATGACAAAACTGCCAATAAAGTGTCAGTTTTTGATTTGGTTATTAGGTTACATTGATTAGATTTTTGATTATTTATAGGACTAAATTTGGAGCACTAAATCATGCATATTAAGGCAATACTATTAAAATAAATCTTGATGGCAGGTTTTGCATAAGAAAGCACCACTCATTTTCTTTAAGCTTGGTTAAAGCTACAAAAGGTCTTCTTTTGGTTAGGTAAATGTAAACTTTGTTTTATTTTGAATAGGTGTCAATAGTCAGGTTTCCGCAGTCCATGTAAACACAGTTATTTTTGTGCAAACATTAGAGTATCCATCTGTTTAAATTTCACCCTGTCCACTTCCTGTCCTCTGATGCTTCATTAAAAATGTATGGCAGATGCCTGAAAAAGGTGCGAATTTAAGTGAATTTATTTTTTTACCTAAAGCATGAAAAAAGGCAATATGGCTAAAAGTGAGCATACACTCTAAAAGCTTAACACATAAGCAGAGCGATCCATTGCAAAATGACACTCAAACCTTGAGCTTGACCCTCATTTTGATGCACAAACATTTGTTAGGAGCTTTAATAAGCTGAAACCACTTTACTGGAGCAGTTTTTAACAGCATTCTTAAAGTTTTATCACCTTTTTTTGTCAGATGGATGACGGAGATTGAATTTCAAATGGAACCCACTAATGAGTTTCATTGTTATAACTGTACTGTGCCAAAACCTGATTTGTAAAGGTTTAGTTAAACTAAAAATGATCTTGGACTGATGAAATAAAGGGTGAAATACTGTAATAAACACATTACTGCTTTATTTCCAGAGAGGAGCTGGAGAGATTTGTTCATAATGGAACTCTGAGCCATCTGATCGTGTGCTTCTCTCGAGATGAGCCTGATGCACAGGAAGTGGTTAAAAGATCACGATATGTCCAGCATAACTTGCTTCTTTATGCTAAGAATGTTGCCAACATCCTTCTTAAAGACAAAGGCTGTCTCTATGTTTGTGGGTGGGTACAAGCAACAAATCTGCGAGACACTTTTATTGTTTTTATTTATAGGCTGTATATTGACCTTTTTCAGCTTGGTCTGTTTGTTCCTAACTGTTTTTGCACTAGATTTGTTTATCTTTTATTTTATATAATATATTGTTATTGGTCTTACGAGTCTTGTGTCTGATCTCTCAGTGCGTGTAATGCTAAAAAAAATATTTTTCATAATCCAGCATTAAAATGTAAAATGTAACTTGGCCCACTCTGCTGACGAAATACTATTTACAAATGATATCATGGGCTCATTTTTCACTATCCAATCACATAACGATAAACAGAATCAAGTCCCGCCCCTATAATGTTTTCCACTGAATATGAATACTGAGAATATTTGTGTACCAAATGCATTTAATGTTGTATTTAAGAAGTTACATTATCCAAATGGCTTGCTGGACTTCACTATTTTATCACTGCAACATTCTTCTCATCAATAACAACCATGTTTTCGCAGGGATGCAAAGAAGATGGCAAAGGATGTGAACGACACATTACTGGAGATCATAGGAAATGAGCTTCAGCTCGATAAGCTGGAGACTATGAAGACGGTAGCCGGACTCCGTGAGAAGAAACGATATCTGCAGGACATCTGGAGCTGAGAGACCTTAGCATCTTATTCACAGACACAGATGAGCAAACGGCTTCTCCTCCGTTTCAGTTCAAATGTGCACCACAGGTGTCATTGAGTGATAGGAGAACTTATTAACTAACCGCTTTTCAACTGACTTAACAAGTCCCTAGGGTATTTTCTTTCTTCTGCTTTTCACATATTTCAGAGTGTTATCTGACAGTATAGTTAAAACACTTAAGATTAGATACTGTATGTTTGCTCAAAACATTTTAACTGTGCCTTTTATCCAATTATTAAAGAAGACCCATATTACTGTGTCATTCTTTGAGGAACGTTTCTGTAGAGTTTAGATACAGCTAGCAGGATAAAGACACTATAATATGCATAATTCATCAGACTCGGAAGGCGAGAGACGGTTTCACCACCAGACTGGAGCAACGGCTGCCAGACGCGTGAAACCAAAACATGACAGACTGGATGAGAAAACTGTCAAAAGCTGCCAAATCCAAAATCATCATCAGTATTCCTGCGTTTTCAATTCCAACAGTTTTTAATAAGTGTGGATAGATCAGAGATGATGCTCTTGCCCCTGTGTCTTTTCTTACCTAAAGCCCCCAGATGTTTAAGATTTGAATTCTTCTCAGATGTCCACCACAGTTGTGTTGGCCTACAGTGTTGGTGAGTGGATTGTTGCACGCCGGTTTAATGTCAGACCTGTTAAAGCAAGAAAGCATTTTAATGCATTGTTTATACCACTGTATATGTGCTTAAAGGGTAAAAAATGAAATGCATACAAAACGTTGAATAAAAAAAGAACATTGTTATACTGTACCAAATACGTAGGCTGTGCTTTAATATTTGGAACATAGAGGTAGAATTTTTTTGAAGAATTATGAAGCCCCCAAAATTTGCCTGTTTATTGATGACATTTTCTCACCTTCACTGAAGCTCACGTTAAGATTCGAAATGATTCTTCAAAAATACATTTCTGTTCTAGAGAACAAATAACAAGGATTTGGAACAACATGAGGGTGAGTAAAAAACAGAATTTTTAAAGAGAACTATTCCATTAAATGACTTGCGATGGGGAAAACAATCTTTTCTAAACTACTCTTTTGTGAAACCTAATCAGTTAAATGACATTTCAGTTTTTCTGTATTCCCTAGCATGGTGGCATTATTCATAATCTTTGTGACCTTTCTTTACATGCGTCCCAGACCACTCTTGTCTCAAGTGTTATTGCATATAAAACAGACTTAAGAGTTTTCTGTCTGTCACCAGCGTCTGGAAAACACTGATTGTGCAAGAGGACTCTTAAAGGCTGTGATTCACGGCAGCAGCCTTGAGGGTCAGCAGGCTAATGAGACAGTTTTATCAAGAATAAATAATTATACAGTCAGTCACCCAATGAGGTTATAAAGTTTATGAATGCCAACTTAAGGATTTCACATCAGTTGTGAAGATCGTAAATCTATGAATTAATAATGTTGTCGTAGCTAAAAAGGGGAAGTTATAGCATGAGTTATGTTGGCACTGATTTGGGACGGTCAGGCTTTTATTAGGTCTTAAGTGTGGTGTTTAAAATTTAAAACATGCACTTGACATTTTATGTGCGATATAAAATGGTCTTTGATTAGAAGAAGTGAATGATGGTTTTAGAAAAACAAAAGACAAACAGGGATTAATTGGGAATAAAATCTCTGTGGAAACAATCCCAGGATTGTTAAAAGTGAATACAGAGTGGGGCTTAAAGTTTGTGGACACTAAGGTCTCAACAAACTACTAACTGAAGTTTTTTTTAACATTTCTATGTTAACTATTAAACAATGGTATGTTTACTGAAAGTCATTTGATGTTTTAGCAGAGTAAACGCAGGTCTACTGCACCATCAAAACAATACTTACAATAATAGACATGTTTTAATATATTTTACAAGCAGTAAAATTTAAACACTTGAATTTTACTTCATTTTGCAACAAACATCTTTAAAAGAAACGCCACTTAATTTGATATTTTATCTAATCCAATTGACATTTGTACAGTTTATCCAAAAACCTTGAGGTCTCTTAACCTACGTTTAAAAGGAATCTGCATCGCGTGTTCTTGAGTGTTTCCGGTATTAACCCTAATAAAAGCTAAAAAATAATCTAATTTCACTGAAAAGTTTTGTAGACCCTGTTGAAAATCTGATGAACCAAACCGTTTTTTTCTATATTTCCCATAATTCTCTTTGTCTGTTTAGACTGTTTGTTTTTCTGTTGGCTTGGGGGAGGATGTAATTCTCAGGACGTTACTGCAAAGGCATTTCAATGAAAGCCATAATGAATGTACTGCATTAATGATGGGTTTGCTTCTAAATTAGATGCTCTTAATTAAAAAGGTTCAAGGTGCCTTTATGACCAGAGTGCAAAGACGTGAAATGGTAATCTGAATAAATCAGCAAGGCCAGGAATGTGAGTGGTAGATATGATATATCTCTTGTTCAGAATGGCTTAAATGAAGCAGAAAACTGTGTACTGGGTTAATGATTATCATTAGAGTAGCCTCTGCCTGCCTCAGCCTTCCAGAGTTTGTATTACGACACCTTAATGTCCATGATTGTTGACCAATCCTGAGAAATCACGTTTGTTGTAAAGGGGAGGCTAAAGATTTCTTAAAATCTGACATGCTTGTTTGATGCTCATAGAATGTTGATGCTCTCATAGACCTCCAAAAAACTTAATTTAGTGTAGGGGCAGATTTTCCAAGCTACAGGCTACCTAATAATTATAAATAGGCTGTTTATTGTTCAAACACAATGTTTAAAAGGTAAAAAAAGTAGCAGAAGTTTAACTACACTAAGAATAGGTTTTGTTTAGTTAATCATCGGCAGCCTATGAAATTGTAGAGCAGATAATGAAATTAGGGGGTTGTTTTATATTAGGGTATTTTTTTATACGTTATAGGTTTTATTTGAATGCATTTTAAAACAAAGTACAGAGAGACTTGTTAATCAACAACATTCTGAAAGCAAATATGAAGTGTGGCTTATTTTGTTATTTTTAGTGGATGAAATGTACACAACCATACCAGGTATTGTGGTGTAAAAAAGGGGCGATAGGGAAGTCAATTTGTTCTTATAAATACTAAAAGGCCTTCGGTACAAAGCTAATTGATTTTCCATCTAATGAGCGCTGTGCTAATGATCCTGAAATATGAGTTGAATGCGTCAGATGAAGCGACCAAGAGGCCAAAATGTTCTTTACTAATTTGTTTTAAATTAAACTTTATGCTGATTAGCTGTCAGAGAATTCCAACATCTGTCCCTTGATTTTATGGCATAAACGGTAAATGCAAAAATGTTCTAGACAGCAGAAGTGTCAAAGCAAGTATTACACACAGCCAATTATTAGAATTGCTGATGTTTACAGGTTCAGCAAAAGTCATAGCTGTTGTAGTCATTGAGGTAAATTGAGTATTATAATTTCACCAAAAGTATGACTATATTGACATTACCATTATGGGCTAAATCTGTGATGGCAGATTGCAAGTTACACTTGGAGACTCATTTATGCAGCGTCTGGGGTGGAATCTGGTTAAAACAACACTGTGACAAACAAACAAACATTTATTGGAAGACTTGGTTCATAAGGAAAATTATCTGCTTTTTGCTACCCAGCTCAGTTAGGATGTTAGAATCTATTATATTGCATCAAAGCTTTTTGGGACCCTTCACAGAATATGCTGTGAAAATGCAGTTTTCATTTTTTCCACCCTTTATAACTTTAGCTAATATGATAGCTACATCTGCTTTATAATGGTAATGCTTTCAAATGGAAATGTATAATGGAAACCCTTTTTTTTTCAGAATGTCCAAATATGCTTAAAATATATAGTAAATATTTTTGGTAAAAATGCAAAAACATCTGTTAGGGTTAAGTAAGTGTTCATAAATAGTTGTGTATAAACCCAATAGTCTATGGAATGTCCCCATATAGATAGCTAAGTAAATGTGTTTGTGTGTGTATGTCAGGACAATGTGGTGTCTGGAATAAGTGAGAATGAAAGTCTTTCCACTTTATTTTAATCTGACTGAAGTCTGCTTCAGCTTGTTCATTCAGTTGAAACCAATTGTCCTTGCTTCTTAACTTTTTAAACCCTAAAATGTAATTTGCGGTTTCAAGGTTGGCCATGTCACGTAAACAAATGCACTTGTAAGACACTTTCTGTCTTCCATAGCTGTAACCTAATTTTCACTTGATACATATGCATTGAGTTAGTCTAAAAACAGAACGGTTTTATTGATGTACCGCCACAGCTAGGGCAACAACATGAAAGATTTATTATTAAAAAGATTATTAAGAAGATTATTAAAGATTAATAAATGCTGTGGGTATTGTTCATTGTTAGTTCAAGTTAACTAAGGTACTTACCTAATGTTCCAGAACCTTATTGTTAAATGTTACTCATGTCTTATATTATATTGGCTTGTTAAAATTGTAAAATTGGCACCCATGTTACCTTTCTAAAGGTGTGATTTCATCCCAACATATCTTAAAATGTATTAATTTGAGGTGTTATAATGTAACACTTTTTTTTATCTGATAAGGTGTTTAATGTTGTATCTTAAAAATCACCTTATGAGACTGAAGAAATCACTGTATTAATACATTTTTAGAAAACAAGGAGTCACTATAAATATTCAGTCTTCAGTTTCATGTATCAGTGGGCTGAAACGTGTTATAAATCCAGTCTTTGGAACTGTGGGTACAAGTGACTTGTATTGAATTGAAGCAGGTACCGTATTCAACTCTAATCCACTGGCTCTGCTGCACATGCATGTACAAAACACATTATTCCTGTCTGGTCACAGTGGCACTCCATCAGTGAGACTGTGATTTATGACACCGAGCCTTTCCTTTTGCTTTTAATCCCACCATTTACTTGCAGGATTGCACACGGCTGCCGGTTTTCATCTTATTTGACACATATTCCGACCAATCCATGCGAGCTGGGACCAAACATCTCCCTCGCACATCATCTGCAGAGACCGGCCTGAATTATATCAGCATCCCTCTCTGTGCATTTAATGCCTTTAATGATATGAATGTGAGGGGGATTTAAAGCAGATAAACATGCCCGCCCGTGGAGACAGGCCAAGAGCCGAGGCTGAGATTTCTATTTAGAGAAGTGTTTAATTAGTTGTTGTCGCTGAGTCTGATGCTCTGAGACTAGAAGCTGGTAAGAAGTGGGAAATTCTGAGTGTATGAAAGATGAAGGACATTGCGTTTTATTTTAGGGGCTCACATAAGTGCATGAAATAAATGTGTTTTAAATGGGCATTCGTGGCCTACTGGTTAGTCTGACTTGTGACCAGAAAATTGCTGGTGTGACTTCCAGTACTGGCTGGAAACAACTGAGGTGCCCTTGAGCAAGACAACTTACCCCCAATTGTTCCCCAGGCACTTTGCTGCACAAGTCATTTCAATTTCCTGTTTTTTACTTGACTGGTTTGAAGTTGTTGTAAAATAAAGTTAGACCACGCAGGATTTAAATTAATAAGCTGAAGTGACTTGTACAGCCAAGTTGCTTAAACTTGAAAATTTAATGCAGCAAAGGTTTTTTTAACAGTAAACTGCGGTGCTGTTTACAGTATTTTCTCACTACTCTTCTTCTTTCTTATTGACTGCTTATTAATGTTGGTTTTGTTTCTGAGCACTGCTGCATTGCAATAGAGACAATAGTGGGACGTTAAGTTGCAATATGCATTCAGAATTTATATGTTTTTTTCTAAGCACTGCTATTGACTTTCCCTGAGGATTCTAGCAACAATAAGGTTATGTCTAAATAGTTATTCAACCAGTTTACAGATTAAATGGATGGTGTTAAACGTTTGATTAAGTCACACTTACCAGGCATTGTGTGAACAGACGATTAAAGCATCGATTCCATTTAAATCAGTTTTTGTCCTAATCAGCCACCATGAGCAGCAGGACATTTTGTCTCTTGGCTTCTATTTCTGTTGTTTGCGATGGGTAGCCCCGTCCACCATGAAATCTTATTGGTCCCCATGAAATTGCACTCAGTGTAACTTTACATAAAACATAAAATCTGTTCTGATTGGCTGACGCCTCATGCAGTATTTTCTGTAAGGTCAGGTAAACCAGTTGCATCATATCTGGTTAAGAGATTGGGGTCAGGTCACCTACATAATACTTTAGACTTTTAGGTCTAAGAAACAAGGCGAATCCATTTAAAATTAAGTGATAGTACAGCGAATGGGATCTCAATTTGAAATTCTCATCGGTTAATGCAATTGGTTAATAATAATCTAAAGCACACGTGTTAATTTTCTCTTTTGGGTGCATGATGGAACATCTGTTTTCACAAACCCAGTGTTCTCTGACACAGCAGGTGACCCTATATGGAGGTTTTTTTATATTCCAAAATGACACAGATATTAAACCTTCCCTTTCTCCATGTCTAATGCAATAATTAAACCCAAGCTTTAACACTTCATTGTTGAATCTGCCATATAAAGCCTTTGGTAAAAAGGTGTGGAAAATAGCCTCTGGTTCAAGCCCACTCACAGCATCCGTGTGATTAAGGCTATAAGTCCTTATCCAGTCTGGGCAGGTGATGATAACACTGTAATTGCTGACGTTCAGTGCAGCCCTGCTTTCCCATTTTGTAATAATATCAGTTTCACCATCATTCATTCGCAATTCGGTCAAAATAAGATGGATTGACCAATCATTCCCTCATGCAAGGACACCGTCATCTTAGCGGATGAGGTCAAATTAAATCATGGGAGGAGACTGAAATGGAGATGCCGACCCTGAGTGTAAGAAGGATTTCCTAATCGTGCATAAGCGGTGCTTGACTCTTCAGTTCGAAAGAAGGCCTTCTGGTATAGCATAGATTGTTTCGTGTCAGATATATGTCAGATATACAGTTTGGATTTGTTGGACATTAACAAATTCTGGTAAGGTATTAATGTAAACAGTTAACTTGTCATAAGTTAATGTAAACAGGCCAGACATGGATATTTTCTGTATGTGGTATTTTATTTTAAATTACTTTTAAATCATGTTGGAAGTTTGTTAAGGCACCCTACTTCTGTTAATATAGCTCTGTCTCAAAGGTCAAAGGTTGCATTGGAGGGGCTTTGTTTAACTACATTTAAATTGTACATAGATTGACTGTATTTTGCTATTATGTTTTCCCTGTTCATTTAAATTTAAATGGAAGTACTTTATCTTGAACAATACAGAGATTATTGAGATGACCAGAGGTGAAACACTTATTTTTCTGCATTAGAATTAGTGCAATGGGACATTTCCTCCCTTAAAAATTACATTTGATATTTATTTAATCGTTGAAAATTCTTTCCATTTTGTTACATTAGCTATAAACTGAATAGTGATTCAGAGAGAGCGTAAGGGGTGAGAGAAATTAACTTTTCAGAGAGTTAGACCATATGTGCAGGTTGGCAGGTCACTGCCACACATTATACAACAAGCCATCAAAACTGTATTTATGGAAAATGTTTATGCATATTAACAGAGCACATTTAATGTGTTTGTGACAATTTGCAGTTAAAAGTTGATATACTGTACCAAAGATGTTATTAGCTGAAGTCAGAATACTTTATTTTTGTTAAACCCATATGGCATGTACTTCATTATTTTTTAACTTGTGTTTGAGAGGCTGTTTTTCAAGGTGGAAGGTGACTAAATTATAATACAGGCTACCCATTCAGTCTTATTTTTTGACTGGAAATTATTCACACATTTGAAATGCAAGCCTGAAGGAGCCTGTGAGGTTCAACTTCTGTCCATTTCCATGGTCCTTTTTTCCTTTTCATGTTTCTGTAAGTCATTAAACAGGCAGGCTGGCCAGAAACTGGGCCACGATGAACTGTGTCCCAGACACCTCATTATGCAGACAGATGTTAGAGAAGAACTCCTCTCTTAGCACTGATAAAAGCTAGATTTATTTTATCAGAGGGAGTCTGTACAGTGGATAGAATGTGACCTATTGGGTTGACTTATCACTGTGGAAAATATCTCATGCTCTTCAGGCTACAGCTAAGACTTGATATCCTGGTGGCGTAGACTTTGTTTAGCGTGCAGGAGGCAACCAGGTTCAAATCCCGACCTATATATACAGTGTACATGTTGTTTTTTAATAAAGCTGTAAGGAAAATTACAACAAAGCCTGACAGCCAGAGATCGCTGTGCATTCTTGTTGTATAGCAAAAGGGCAACTTTGGCATTTTGATCAGTGTTCTGGAACAACATGAGGGTGAGTAGATGCCTGATTCTGATGCTTCTAAACACTGTGCCGGGTTCACAAAAACAGTGAACCTGGCACAGTGTTATTCAGTCTTAATGAAAATATTAGTAAACACATTTGACTTGCTGTTCTAGAAGAGTTGTTCTCAACCTTTGTGCTTTCAAAACCCCCAGTGTCCACAATATCTGAAGCACCCCAACCATTCACAATTTATATTCATTAAACTATTCTACAGCTTAGCATACTTAGAAAAATGTTTATTTTATTATAAAATTAAGCAAACGCGATTCAGTTGCAGGTCATGGGCTGAAGGACGGAGGAACGAAGAAACAGTGAAGAATCAGTATAAGACCTGAGAGGCAGCCAGGAGAAGAGTACAGCAGACGACTGCTTAAATCCTCCCCAAATAATGATTGACAGGACCAGGTGACCAGGTTCCTCCCAAACTTGCTTTTAAAACTTCATCTAACCACTAATACCTCTTTCCTCAGGAAAAAAGTATCTTTTTGAGAAAATATTTCAAGCTTGCATGGAGGTGGAGGTCACTTTGATATAGAAATCTGGGGCATAACGCATTAGTCATTACTGTCTGTCATCTGGACAGGTTACATTTCTCCAAAGTCATACAGTACCTCACTGGTGAAAAACGAAAAAGACAAATATGTTACTTAATGTTTAACAAGACACCTCAGACTATAATTACCTCAATCACGCTGAACTGAAACAATTCAACAGAGTTTGCTTTGGAATATTGAACTTCTCAAATGATTCATAAAGACAAATTATAGTCAAACGTGGCAGTAATTCGAAACGTATGTTCTTTATCAACCTTATGAATTTTGAAATAAAATAATGGGCTTTCATATTTTTGATTGACAATCATAGATTGCTTTTCTGCTTCTTGACTTTAATTGTTAAAAGGACTTAATTACAACAAAGCAGCATAATTTAAAGCTGCTCAGACTCATATCAGGTGAGATTTAAAGTCTGCAGACACTTCAGTAAGCCAATTGTGTTAACAATGAAATCTGGTGTGACTCCAGTTTGGAGTGAACATGCATAATAATGTCTTTTTCTTTTTGTGCCTGTTTTATTACTGCTCACTGCATAATGATGGAATTTGATGAAAACAAAACAAACGGCTTTAATTAGGGTCTGAGAAAATGTTGTCCTTGTTGTATTTACTGCAAAGGGGAGATAGAGAGTCTGTGTTGTGTCCTTGAGAAAATGTGTAAGTTTTACAAATGAATTGCTAGCTATAAAGAGACAGACACAACTTCTATTTTTGTCCTGATAAAAGCCAGTGTTTCAAAACTTTATTTGTTCATGCTAGTTTACATAATGAATATATACAATTTTACCATTCTGGAAATTGGTGCTGTAACATGACATTTTCTGGAGATGATTGGCATTTAAAAAGGCAAAAGCATCCACTTACATAATTATGTGACACCCAGATTCCCAGAACAGGGAATGTTCTCAGAACATTAGCTAAATTCGAAGTTTTAAAAAAACATTCTTGCAGTAATGTTAGTAGAACTTTATTTCAATGTTATATATCATGTAA
>JAZGTK010003558.1:0-27006 GCA_036877625.1 Ambastaia sidthimunki
GTCATGTTACTGCAACTGTTTGAAAAACACTTTAAAAATAATTTTTTACTCATTAAAAATGTACAGTACTTTTGAAAAATGTCACAATTGATTTATAGTAAAACTCCAGTCACAGTGGGAAAACAGCTTTTTAATTTTACAAAATAAAAGATCATACATACGAGGCTGTCTTAAATCCAAAAGCTGCCCATTAATTCAATGACTTAACAGACAGCATATTTGTATGAGGACAACTCCTGAGGCTTCCACAACACCATATATAACAACAAAATGTTAGTCAAAAATAAATTCAGATGAGCAAGCAAATATTTAACAACTGCAATCTTCTTTACTCAGCTAAACGTAAACCACAGGTTAACACAAATTACTTTAAAAATCAACCAATCAAATCTTTCAACCAAACCGTTAGATTCCATTTTCATTCACGTCAATAAGCGCTGAACCGAGCGCAAAGGATTATGGGATATCACAGACAGTGAAGGACACATCTGTGCTGCCTTCAAACACCTTCTGCTCATGTTCTCTGTCATTCACTTTACACAAAGGGCAGAGCATTGAAATGAAAGACATGAGACCACCTGTCAAGCTCCTGTCTTTCTGCTCTACCCCCGGCCACGGGGGGCTCCACTCACATGCTGTCCCAGCTGAGTTGATGAGAGCACTGTTGCTGGATGGACTGATCTTTACGTCCTGTGCTTTAGAGTTTAAAGGCTTTTTAGACTAAAAACAAAACCACTGTCATTTATTAACCTTCGTGTATTTCTAACTCCTAAATTCAACGTCTTTGAACTTTCATTTTTGGGTGTGCATCAGTAATCAAAGATCTGGCAACTCTGGAGACACTCAGCAGAGCCAATGAAAATCAGTGACAAAGCAAAACTGACAAGAGGGTCGTCTTTGGTAAAAAAAACAAAATTAGTCTTTTCATTTTTGGCCTACGTTTAATTTTCGAACCGTTATGGCACTTTGTTTTACGTGTGACTCCACGGTGAGAATAACTTTCACTCTCAGAGATGCAGAGAAACTGTAGAGAAACATATCGATGAAGAGGAAACGTGGTTCCTCACAGAACTGGAGAAACATCAGGAGATGTTTGATCAGGAGACCCTTCATTCTACACTCTACACTTTTGGTACCGCAATACAGAGTTAACAAAAGCAGTCTAACCCTGTTCCAGAGCAGGATTTTATGACCCAGGGTTAAAAGCAGTGATAACCCCACTTAGCCGGGGTTAAGAGAGAGGTTTGAAAAGACGAGGGTTAACCACAGTTTGAAAAACCACAGCGCATTTATATTTCTCCTCAGGCTTTTTATAAAGTAACTATCAAAACAAAGTCTTCAATTATATATGAAATCGCTGTACAAATCTGCTTTTGAACAGGCTCCGCCTCCTAATTTACAAATTCTCTGCTTTGGAAACGAACAGACGTGGCCTACAGGAAGGGCTGTACTGCTGAAACGCAGCGTGGGTGGAACCCCAGAAACGGTTTCACTCTGAAGAAATACAATATTAACAGCGCTGGGTTTTATCTGTAGTAGCTCGTTCTGAGAGACCATCACCGCAGAGTAAACACCAGCCTCATGTTCCGGCCCGCGTTCTCCCTCTCTCTCACTGCAGGAGAAGCGGACGAGAGACGACAAAATCCAAACATAACCTGCGAATCATCTCTAAAAATAATCTTCATTAATAATCCCAACCTGATACTAGTTTGCACATGAATAAGAGTGTTGCTTCTCTCCTGCTTCTCTGTTAAAGCCAACCAGGTTATAAAACAACTTTATTTATACAAAACCAAACGAAAGGAAACTAAATGAATTGATTCATGTTGTTCCAAACGCATCATTTCAGAAAAGCAATCGTGTTGCATTTTTATAAATAAACCAAAACAATCGTTATTCGCTAAAAATCTTCCTCTTTGCCAGACGTGAATGCAAATTAGATTTCAGAGAATGTTTTTAGTGGACGATTTTCATTTCAACTCCCAGGTAACAGGAAACGTTATGAGAACATTCTCTAAAAGTTCTCTCAAAGTTATCAAAATACGTTCTTGCTGTGAAACATTAGTAGAATGTTTTTTAACACTATCATATATTTAAAAAACGTTATTATTAAGAAGTTAGTGGAATGTTTTAAAAATGTTACAAAATTAAAAAATAACGTTAATGCAATGTCTAAAAAACCTGATGCCTTAAATGTTCCAGAAACTCAAAATAACATGTTTTTATTACATAATGCAAACCTTAGGCAAACATTCTTACAACCTAAAATTGATAGCTGTCTACCCCTTTACATTATGAACAATCCAGGCATTTAAAATCATTGCAATTAAATGGCCGACAAATGGCTGTTTTCTTTCACGTTCCGTCAACATTTCAGGTCTGTTGATGGTAATTGAGGACTGCTGCTACTCTTGAAGCCTGTTGACAGGCACCTGCAAGCCGATCGTGATCTTTCCCACAATTCCTTTCAGCTAATCTTCACAACACAGAGAAGACACGCCGTCCGCGGAACCTCATCTGCGCTCATACAGTCACAATCACCGTTTTTCAAAACCGACGTTTTTATCTAGACGAGCGGCGCCCCTCACGGGTTCCCCGTGTTTCCTGAGAGCTCACTTGACTGATGTTCTGCCAGGGCTGCTTTGTAATTACCGCACATCTACAAGTGGTACTTCATCTGAGAAACTGAGCAGGACTCCATAGGTTAGCCGACGCTAATGAACTAGCGAGAACATTTAGCCATCCGAGCATGTTTATTGAGAAAGACAAGAGTCTGATGAGTCTGTCAGAGAAAGTCTGTAATGTTTGTTACTGTTTTTTTGTTTCAAAAACTGTAATTTACTCTTCAGATATCAACAGAGAGTTTGTGTACTGTGACTTTAAGGCCTCGGTATGTAAATTATACCTGTAATAAGTGGCTTTTGCTTTATAAAAAGGTTTTTTGTCACTTAAAGGGGCACAATCTGTTGATTTGTCTTGTGCACAAATCTAAACTGCATTCTGGGACACATTATCACAGTTAATGATAAACGTTATATATAGATATATACTTAAAATATGTATAACTAAATAAAATGATGGTACTATACTGACGCTGTAGTAAGCACGTATACAGTCGACTACTGTTGCTACGGTTACCTGCTCAGGCCATCACAACCGCATCTCTCAAGAGTCTTTATGTAGACGGTACTATTGTAATGAAACAACACAATCAAACTTTCGAATACACAGTTGAAACGTTCCGTGTTGTTTAAGGACGGAGCAGATAATTTGAAACAACAAGCCCGGACTTTTCCTGGAGTCTTTTTCACTCAACATATGAACAATTAACACCGTTGGCTGGGTTTGACATGTTTTGTTATGCACTGTTGTTCCGACTGTTCAAACAGACCGACTGACAGACAGAGGAATTGGGTCCAGTCTTTAGCTTTTCTCAACAGCAGGCCTGTAAACAGACCAAATCTGGTCCAGATCTGGGCAAGAGCAGCTAACAGAGAACATTCTCAAAAAATTGGCTGAGGTTCTCTTAAAGTTATCGTAAACATTCTTGCAGAAATGTTATTCTGTCATATATATCAAAAACGTTATTTTTAAGTAGTCAGTGGAACATTTTTTTTTTAATTACAAAATTGTTGATTAATTAAAACAGTACAAAAATTTTTTCAATAACGTGCCTGCAATAACGTTAATTCAACGTCTAAAAACGTCTCAGCCAGCGCTGAGACAAAATTCTTCTGTTGATTGTAATTCAGCAGATGGAGTTTCACAAGCGTGCCAACCTTACGATACGGCGGTTAAAGATCACGGCTCGCGAAAATTCAACACAATGCACAATGTCCATCTAATCTGCCGTCTGACTGCCAATCATGGCTTTCCGCTGGGCCAAATAAACCATTGGCCGGGACTGGAGATCTCTGCTGTGCTTGGAGAACAAGCCCATCACGCTCTTTTGTTGTTAGCAATGCCAGCCGACTGAGGGGTCTGACACAATGGCCGCCACTTATTTCCTTCTACTGTGAGCTTTGAGAGAGGCGTATTACCTCAGCAGAAGGCCAGAGCCTGTAGTTTAGAGGGGATCTGGGCTGCCCTTCAATAAAAGAATCAACAAGCCGTTACAAGCAAGATGCAGCCAAGATTTCCCTCCAAAACTGAGTCAAAAGGGAGCAACAATGAACAGAGCCATTCAATAGCTGAGAACAGAAGACTAGAGAGAGAGTCTGCAAGACTGCATTAAAGACACTATCGTCTGTATTGTGTTTGCTAAGACAAGCATTAATATTAATGTTGCTTGTACTAAACAACATTGTCATGCGGTTGAAATATAATAAATACACACTTGAGACGGTATATCAGGTTATTCCATACATGCAGGTTGTTTTAACAAGCCATAATTATTAATTACATATACACACTATATACACATTATGTGTGAGTGTATGTATATATATATATATGTGTGTGTATATATATTTATACATATATACTGGGTAATTTACTGTCAACCCCATGACAATTTTTCCAGCATTTTCACATGTGTGAAAGCCTGTGAGAGACACACACACACACACACACACAGAGGAACCTTCAGCACAAGTCGTGGCAGATGTCTGTGTGCAACTACAGTAAACTGACTCAATCAGCCGAGCTCTTATGGGAACACAGAACATGTGGAAACTGGAGAGTCTAATGAGACGATTCCCTTCATGAAATTACACACCTGCAAGTGCGATCGGACCACCGATGTCAATCTGAGACCCTGATCCGAAGCTAATTGTGTAAACTTCAAACACTCACCCTGAGACCCCACTGAAGTTAATCCAAACTGATGATAACACAGAGCCGGCTGTAAACATCGATCCAAAGACAAGCTGTCCCTCTACACTCTCTAAAAGAGCTTCATATTTCACCTGAAATATGCTGACAATAAAAATGACAATATATCCCTAGCACAAAAAGGCTACGTTCAAAATTCTAGCATAATGGTCACATTATATACTGTGCTGTACGCCTACTGCCGCTTTTAAATATGCAAAACCGTACGCAGAAACATTATCACATGACCTCATGTTGCACGTTTACTAATGACAGCGCTGCCGTTGGCATTTAGCGAAAATTGTTGCTTTGCAAACGTGACAACAATTTTGATGTAAAAGTGTCTTGCGTTTGGAAGTCTAATCTGTCAAACTGGAAATGAGCGATTCAGTGAAATGCATTGTGGGATACAGTAAACATTTTCAGTATGTTTTGCTTACATACTGCAACATTCAGGCAAATGTGTCAGTTTCGGTTTTTAAACATTTTAGCCTAAGATATCCATATCGACAATTAAAAATGACATTTCAGTCAAACACCAGAGCAGAGTTTACAGTAAGAACCAATAGTCTGATAGCACTAAAAAGTTTTTAGTGCTAAGTTTTGTTATTAAAATCCTAATATTCAAAAAATATCTGAATGCAAAACTGAGACATTTTTTCCGGTGGTCTTTTGGATCGCCATACAAGCTGCTTCACATTCCAAAACTAGCTTGAGTCACATGCGTAAAAATAGTCCTTATCTAACGTACATATCATAAAATAAAATCATATAAAAATATAAAGATAGAGAGAGAGAATGGGAAAGAGAGAAATTAAGGCACAACTAAACCCTGAATAAATTCACAACTCTGGGCTGAACAAAAAAAGTTTTCTGGAGTGTGAAAAGAGAAGTTTGGGAATGATGAAACTTTTAAATCCATGGCTTTATAATATTTGGTGATTGGTGAATAAATTATAGTCGAGCGGTGAGGCCAAAATGGCTTCATTTGGAAAGTACAGAAATGAAGGAAAACCACACAGACATCCGTAAATTGTCCGTGAATTGTCCCAATTTTCCTTTGAATTCTGATTCAGGAATCAAAACATGTTCAGGAATCATCTTTGGTTTTGTGATGTCATTATGTAATTGTTCTACTGCTGGGGTTGGACTGGATTATAAACTACAACATTTATGAAAATCTAATATCATCTACAGCTCAGTTCAGATGGGACTAGTGTTCCCTGAGGAGAGCAGGAAAATTTGTTTCACACATGTAAATTTTGTTGGGTTTTTCCAATTGCACACAACCTCCAAAATATTACCTTGTTACCTCTAACTCAGAGATCCATCTAATTCAGTCAAGATAATATTATATCTGTAAATGCAGTAGATCGTTTTTTTGTTAGTTTCTTCTCAAAACTTGTTTCAGTACATTATTTTCAGTAAATCATACATCCAGTGGTAATACTAATAACTACCCAGCTAACAAGTTTAGATTGTAAGAATGTTTCCTTGATGTTTCCTGACGTCATGTCATGTGTTAAATGTTCTAGTGTTAACGTGACGGATGGAAGGTTTTTTAAACATTTTTAATTCTGTAACATTTTTTTAAATATTCCACTAACAACTTAGGAATAACATTTTTGATATATATGATATATAATGTTAAAAAACACTACTGGAAGAACTCTTTTGAGAACCATTAGAGAACATTAGCCAACGTTCTGAGAACGTTCCCTGTTAGCTGGGTAATCCTATCCGAATCGAAGGACAACATTCTGGTTTAACAAGACAAACATGTAATTAATCTTCCTATCTGTGACTGACAGGAGACATTTCTCGTGAAAGAGCTGAACTCTTGTCACAGTCTGTGTCAGCTCTGCTCTTGTTCTGTCAGAAGATCTCTGAAGACCCTGGGAGAAGTCTGGTGGGTCAACCAAAGGTTTCCATCAAAGTCACAAAATGTCTGACTGGGGTCTGACCACGGGGAACTTTCTTTCCCTGCAGGCAACAGCTTTTGCACTAAAGCAGAAACGTGCTGATTCCAGCGATCCAGCTACACACAATTTTGTGTTATTCCCCGTTTATGGTGCTTTTTGCCAGTTCTTGGAATCTGGAGTCGTTCCAACAATTCTGAATTAAAGAATTAACTGAAAACATTAATAGAGAATTAAAACTGAAACAGTTACTATCAAATTCTCTGACGTCTACATTTTATGACTTGCATGCAACTGCATTGATATTACAACATACAGGTACCGCAGTGTTACTGTATTTCTCTTCTAACTCGTACAGTACTGTGTCATAATCTGTTTCCTTTTCAAAAGCAGTAAAAGTCACATACGCATTAATAATATTATTTCTGTTGCCTGTCAGATATAACTGAACTAGGTGTATAATTTACAGTAATTTACTGTAAATTTTACAGTAGACAGCGCCTGACACAGACGCAGTGTTACAGATACACCAGTACGGTTATAATTTTGGGGTTTTCAGAAGCAGCTAATCAGCGCTGGTGGACAGATCTATCTATCGCACAGCTGGCCTGAGACTGATTCATTATCAAACGCCAGCTGCTGTTTCAGGGCAGATCTGGGCTCGGCTCGTTCTGCCTGGCAGGTGGGAAGCTCCTGTAACATTTGTCTTTCTAAAGACTAAAGCGTCCGAGCTTGTTAGGGAGAACAGAGTCTGCTAGCAGAGCGATCAATGGCTGCGGTCAATCTGTAGATGTCGATGAAAACTAAAGTGTGGATGTTCTACTGTCTGTGGCTAATCATATATCCATTAACCCTGAATTATTCAATGTACACGTATAGCTTATTTGTCACAGACCAGTAATATTTGTTTCGGTCTTATTAATTTATAAATAATATTATAATTAATATAACACACACACACACACATAGTCCCACATTATTTAAGATGCGTTGCTGTCATCAAATTTAAAATTAACTTATTTTATCCTTTTATCCTTGGTACATTTCTTCAATTTAAACAATACAATACAATATAATCCTATAGAAAAATATCCACTTGTGGACAGTAACTGCTAAACTAATGGCTTTAACTTCAGCCTGTTTCTAAAGCACAAAGTTATCGTATAGTTTCAAAAGATTGTGAATATACGGTAGCACACGAATTGCACGGCCGGGTTTTACGCAGTTTAATGCTTATGCATGACTTAGCCGTATGCCGACCACGTCTGTTAGACTCCAAAGACACAAGAAACACTAATTAAGTAATATTAATATTTCTCATCTTGTTTAGAGCTTGATGCATGTGGTCTGAATACCGTACGAGTACGAAATGACAAAAACGGTTACTGAATTTTCCTTTCAATGGCTGCAGCTGTAGTTTTCTGGAAAGTAAAAGTTTTATCCGAATGTTTTTCACTTCAGATTTTATCTTCGTCTTTTTTGCTTTCATAAAGTCACGTCAGTTCTCAAGGCTTCTGCTTTTTGAAGCATCTCCACACGCTTGTGTTCCTTCACGCAATAACACTAGTATTAGTTTTGCAATTTATTTCAGCGCTGACATTTGTGACCTCCTTCTGGAGATGTTTTCTGCAGGGCTTCGGGTAAAACTCAAAGCGAATGAAGCTGAACTTCACAGATGGAGAAATTCAGGAACGTTAAAACAGATCCGGCACATATTCCGCATCATGGACAAAAAATTACAACCCACTGGGAAATATTCTCACGTTAATGTAACGACTTTAAATACAATAATAAAAATCAGTCTTCAAATCTTCGATGAACATTGCGTGAAATGTAAAATGTGACCTTATGCCCTAATGCTGTCCTAATATAACACAATAATGCAAAGACAGCCTTACTGTCTGACTCAAAATGTGTATTTAGAATGTTATTTACTTTTTCCAGTAAAATTACGACTATATTGCCTAGCTGTACTGAGGGAATATAATATAGTATAAGATAATATAGTGTCACCTGATTTATGAAATTAACTTTGATCGGTTAAATTAAATGAGCAAATGAAATGATGTTAATTGGCAACATCTGTCGTGTTGTATGTCCTGTGGTTGTTTTGTCTCACATTTGAAAGTTAATAATGATGATGAAGTAACACATAGTGAAAGATCTCGGTAGATGAGTCCACTCGAGACTGTTTAACAATACTTACAAGACAGCAATACAGTCTCAAAATCAACAAGAGAAAACCATTATCAAAATTTATCATGGTTTTATTATAGTCAAAGTCTAGTAACCGTGTTTTTTGGTGTAATGATTACCATTTGTATAACCAAATGGTATTTGTATAACATTTGCGGTTACCGTGGTTAAACTGTAGTTATGTTTTACTATAGTAAAACCATGGTTAATTTTCAAAATGGAAACCTTATGTTACATATTACAATGATTAAATGTTTTCTGTAAATAAATGATAATGTTCTATGATAATGATATAATGTTCTATGTTCAAATATGGCTCATCCAATCAGAATTCAGATTGAGAAAAAACATTTTACAACATTAGTTTTACTGTTTCCATCTCGGAAAACAGTAGAGTCACTGTTTCCATCTCGACTGATACATTATGTGAGACTTATCTGTTATGAATAATTTAACCTTCACATTCACAGTATTAAATTCACACAAGCACACTCAGACTCAGCTCAGCCAATAGGCTTTGACTTAAGTTTTTATGCTCATGACCTGGACCAGATGCTATTCTAGCTAATACGGAACGTTCTCAGAACAATTCTACCAAAGTTGTACATCATATATATCAAAAACTTATTAAGTTGTTACTGAAACGTTTTAAAAACATTACAGAATGTAAAAATGTTTAAATAAAGCTTTTAAAACCAAGAAATACAGTTAATCTGGAACCTGGACTTTTTGAACGTTCCCAGAACTTTCAAAGTAACATTTTTAATGTTTCTGTTACTTTAAACGTTTTTACAACCTACAATTGTAAGGTGGGTTGCCAGAGGCCAGACTCTCTCAGCTGTAGTAGAGTCATTTTATACAGCGCTTCCAAAACTTCAGGGAAATCCCACGACAGACGTGAGCTCAATTATCTGTGTCCCATTGACACGCTAATTAAAGCTAATGTCTATTAGCATCTATTGGCACTTGCTCCTCTGAGAGCTATGCTCACTAACCCTGTCTCCACAGCTGCCTTAACGCTTATTAATATCAATTTACACCAACAAAAAACCTTTAAAAAACTCACTGCAGCCTCCCTGGATGAAGATCTCAAAACAACAGAATCTGAAGGCATGTGAAAAAAAATGCTAGCAGGCAGTCATGCGACCAACACGCGTTAACTAACGCTGCAAGACGATCCATGCGTGACAGGAAGCCGAGCGCTGCATGTTGTCAGAGATCATTAGTAAGTCGACGGGCAAGAGACTCATCAGCACCAGAACAAATGCGACGAGACAGGCCATGCGTGCGGCCCACACATCTCGCCCAACCTCGAGACAGCTATTACTGAACAATGTCACACCCACAACGCCGCTATTACCCGTCCAGTTCGGTGCTTCATCAACACCGTCGCATGCTTTACTGCAGAAGCCATGATGAAAAGATGCGACAGGGGCTTTTTTGGGCCACTTTTATTGATGCGGTAACAGAAGCAGGTCAGGAAATAATGGGCAACTGTCTTCGCCCGCGTACGCATCGTCGCGCAATGCATCATAGCATGCGCGCTAATCGCTAGGGCATGTTTTTTTTATGCTCAAAAACTAAATATTTCCTTGCGCAAAATGGTCTCCAATTAAACTAACTTTGTAGAGCAAAGAGGGGTTAGTGTTTGTAGCACCGAAAGGTCAGTGGTTTTGTGATGCAAAGTGATTTCCTGAAATACTGACTAGCGAGAAAGATGATCGCAATTGTTGCAGCCATTAACAGAAACGACAACGAGGGCGTCGTTGTTGCAAAGCTATTGACTTTTCATTTGCCTGCTGTATGACATTTGTTGAGCAGTTAATTGGATACTTGTTTCGTTTTCGTCTGTGAGATTTAATCCTTACGGTCACAGCTGAAGAGCAAAGCCTGTCATTCGCCGGGAAATATCATTATAACACTTATGGAATAACACTTAAATTAACTTCATGCATCTTTTCTTACTGTTTCTGTGCTTAACCAGCTTACAGGGAATGTTTTCAGAATGTTGGCTAACGTTCTCTCAGAGTTATCTAAAAACATTATTGCAGTAGCATTTTACATACACAGCATATATCATTTTAATGTTATATTTCATATATACCAAAAACGCTTCTTTAAGTGAGTTGGTGTAACGTTTTAAGAGCGTTACAGAATTTAAAAAATGTTTGAATAGCGTTCCTAAAACTAAGCAATATCGTTAATACATTGTCTAAAAAACTGGCCATTAACATTAGGGAAACAACCTAATTTTGACCATTTCCAAAAACACTTAAAACACTTCCCTCCATCAGCCATTGGTCAGCAATCAGATAGCCCCGCCCACTATCATACGGTTGTGTGGGGTCATTATTTTCAATGTTAAAATATTTCCTATCCCAGATTGTCATGCAAAGGCAACGATAAACGAAACCAAGACAGGTTGATAGATTAATTCCCCCCAAAAAAATCGTGTAGCTTGTGGCCTACAAAGCAACAGTTTCAAAGCTTCACGTCAACACAGCATGAGACTGTAAAACACGGAGGGTAGAGGACGATGAAGATGATGATTTTACCGTCAGTCACACGAACGCATTTTTAATGCACAATTAACCGCACGATTAGCACGGCTGTTTGAAATTTGCACTGCAGAGGGTCTATGGTAATAACTGTAATTCTATCACATGGGGCAAAGAACAGTGATTACAGTGTGGATGGGATGCGGTAACAGAAGAGGGACTGTGTTTTAAAGCCTGTTGTGATATTTGTGTTATATCTGCCCCGATAGCATGAGCTGTTGAGCGTTACTATTGAACACGCTCACCATGGCTATTGGAAAGATACGCCGTCCAAGTTCAATACAAGTTAAACTCCACTTGTGACAATAGTCCTAAATAGAAATGATTGTAATTCATCCATCAAGCGTTATTTAAAGCGCAAAATGTAATTTATTACAGTAATGCAGTGACAGTAAACAATGGCATGCACATAAATGTGGAGTTTTAGAGTTTAAAATCAGAAGCATAATGCTAGTTGTCAAAGCCTTTATGTGAAAGAATCACACATCTGCCTTTAAATATTGTTTTTGTATGTTTAAAAACAGTGTTGGCTCCACGTACTTTCAAAAAAAAATCACAATTATTTTTAGTGTTAATCAACGTTATGACCTAAATGGTATTAATAGAGTTTAACTTGCATTCAACCTGAAACCTTCCTGCTGTGTGGACAACAAACAGACTCTTGCTCTCCGTGAACAGTAACATTCACTGAACAGACAGGAAACAGCTGAGCATTCATCCCAGAAGGTTCATGACCCCCAGACTATGGAAAACAACATCAAAAACATTCATGACATCTCACCCATTTCCCGGGAGATCTGCACAAACGCTTCCACGCCACTTTCACCGTAGTTCCCTTCGGAAGCCAGCGTGGTGACGTAGTTCCAGCCCATCGCCGTGACGATATCCAGCATGGCCTGCGCCTGGTACGAGTCCGGCGGCACGACGCGCGAGAAGAAATCGTAGCGGGTGTTGTCACTCAGCTCTGGAGCCGTGGATGCGTAGCTGATCTGAGGAATCTACAGAAGAAGAGAAAGATTTAAGAGAACTCTTTTTACTTGATCACACGGAATGGAAAAGCAAGGGACGGATATGACACACGGATGCGGATTTGTTTTTCGGAATATAATAAGCTGTCAGCGTAGAAGCAATCAAAAACAGGACTGCAAGTGGTACACAGTATATATCCAAACAGATACAGATCTCAGAACGTTGACTAACATTCTTAAAAAGTTCCCTCAGAAACGTTTGTTCTTACAGTAAGTTAGAATGTAGAATGTTTTTCTAATGTTATATATCAAAAACATTCATTTTAGTTAGTGGAACATTTAAAAAAAAAATACAAAATTTAAAAAAGTTTTAACGTTCTCATAACCAAGCAATAATGTTAAAAAAAATGTTCCTAGAACGTTCAAAATAACATTTAACAATTTTGTAACTTAATGGGAACGTTACAGGAACGTTCTTACAAGCTGAAATTGTTAGCTGGGGAGGTTAGTTAGTTGAGTTATTCTCAAGCATTTAAATTCTTTAAATTCAACGACTGAATGCTAGTCAGGTTTTGGAAAAAACGCAACTTTAAAAGCAAGCCAGTATCTCTTTAGTTTTAAATATTTGTTTTGCTGCATTGCTCTGCATTGCTCCCAGCAGCAGACACAAAAAACATGCTGCTAATGCGATGAACTATCGGAAGGTTCCTTCATCTGCAAAGGTTAAACATAATGCAATGCAAACTTTCATAAAGTACACCAGCGGCAAATAAATATTTCATAAGAAAAGGCTTCTTAAATAACACAACACACAGGAGGTCACAATACATGAAAATAAAGCAGAAATAAAGAGATTTGTATTGCATAACGCAGTAAAATAAAAGAAAAATCCTTCTAAGATAAAAATACATATCATAACTGTGAAGTAATAATCTCATATCTGGATTTATTGCACAAAGAACACAGATATGTTGAGCACCTTTAATAAAAAGAACTTCGGTACCCAGCAACAAAAATGTGGCATTTCCTGAAGATGATGAGACCCAAGATGCTCATGTAACAATTTCAGGTTGTGAGAACATTCCCGTAACGTTTCCATTAGGTAACAAAAACGTTAAAAATGTTAAAGTTTTAGGATTATTCAGTTTTTTAAAATTTGAGAATGTTAGCCAATGTTCTGAGAACGTTTCCTGTTAGCTCGGTCAGTGGTTGCCAAGGTGCGTGCAAAACCCTTAATATTAGAGAATATTATGAAATGTGGAAGAAATATAATTTGAAAAATTAAACGTATTTAACTCAACAAAAAAAAATCACCTTTTCTCAACAGCAGTCTGTGTGTTTAAACCTCTAATAATATCAGAAAACAAGACACAAACATAAAAATGCTTTTGTGTTTCACAGTCAGTAAACTCTTAAGCCATGATAATCCTATTTTCCTACATTTTCCTGAGCAATTGAAGTATTTATTCCAGAATAAAAGCAAAACCTTAGTTTACCTACAACATTAAGTCCACAATGTATTTCGGAAGGCAATTAAATACGCCAAAAGTGGTTTTAAAACTTGCTGAAGGGCAGCTTTAATACTGAGAGAAATATTGACCAGTTGCCTTTAAAACTCTTTTGTAAACGACTGCTTTATTTTCTAAATAATTTTAACACTAAAGCAGATGATGAAAGCAGACAGGCTTGCATCACAGCTGTGAAATACAAGACAGGAAGTGTCATCACCTACACTGTACGACCAATCAAATCACAGTTTTACCGGTTTCCCAGAATGCTTTGCACACCATTGAATTATTTTGTTGTAATTTCACAGTGGAGAGATCAATCAGTTAAAGTTATAGAGGAAATGGGGGACTGTATGCGCATACGGTATCTGATGAAGCACACAACACACAAACAACAGTGTTATATAAGTGTCTGTGTGCGAGTGTCGGGTAATGGAGCTGTTTGCCTGAGGCTGTAGTATAACTGACAGATGTATTTCAGTGCTGCTAACTAACCCCTTACATGCACTATTACAGAGATGTCGTATGGAAGACACAGACCTGAACGGAGGGAGTAAATACAAGCATGACCCTCAGTTCACAAACACAAACCCTCATGTAATTACATCTCTGTTGATTAATGCGTCTTGTGTGAGATTACTCAACTCTGACGGTGTTGATGGATATCCTGGTGAGTTTAAACTATGTGAAGAGACATGTAGTGTGTGTGTGTGTGTGTGTGTGTGCAGCAACAGTGTCCGACTGAAAACACCTTAACTCACTGTTATCACTCCAAATTGACCATGAATTGGGGGT
This sequence comes from Ambastaia sidthimunki, assembly GCA_036877625.1. NCBI lineage: Eukaryota > Metazoa > Chordata > Actinopteri > Cypriniformes > Botiidae > Ambastaia > Ambastaia sidthimunki. Next base: position 14,757 of record JAZGTK010003558.1, read on the forward strand.
TTTAACCCTGAATAAGTTTTTTAAAACTTTGCCTGAGTCAGTTTTGTGTTACAGGTTAACCTCAACAGATCTCACCCTAAAATGCAAAACATTATCAAAATGCCAGAGATTTGGAGCTAGAATAATATGAAATGTCTCTCCCTCAATCTTCCATTGAAATCGATTGTCTTCTCATTTGGTCAAAAGACGTGGATCAAATGTGGCCGTAACATCACACACAGGAGAGGCACCAAAAATTTGCCGGGCTGCTCAGTGTTCAGCTGTTGTCGGGTCAGTTGTGTATTGATGTTTCATGAAGGATTCGTTGTTGTGTGATGCTGAAACAACATGTACAGTTGTACAGTTACAAACACCTTATCTCACGTCCAGAGACCGCACACAAAAGCGACGGAATTGATCCGAACCAATAACACGGAAGCCAAGGAAAGCTAGTTCCCCTCTGACCGGCAGAACAGTCTCGGTCAATACGCTATCAGAACAACGCTGACCCGATCTGACCAGCAGAAACAAGACCAAAAGCTCCGACTCCAAATGTCAACCAGCGACTGGCCGTTTCTCCTCAGTGAAGCGGATCGGTTACATTGTGCTCTGCTGATAATGGGGACAGGAAGGTGTAATTGCTGGGTACCCACCCAACACGAAACGTTCTCAGAATGTTTATATTTACAGTGCGCTCGTGTGCACACAAACGAACACAAAACCTTTGCGATGCTAACGCTACCAGTCGAGCAATGATACAGGAACGTTGGCTGATGTTCTTTAAAAGTTCTCTCAAAGTTATCAAAAGCAGTCTTGCACTAGCGTTAATAGAACATTTTTTAAAACATTATTTATCATGTATACACCAAAAAACGTTAAAAAAAGTTGTTGGGAATGTTTTTCAGGATGTTTTAAAAACATTAAACGTTAACTAAGCAAATAACATTAATACACCATCTTAAAAACGTGAACATTCCTAAAACATTTAAAAACAAGTTCTAAAACATTTTCTAAATGTTCTTCACAATGACTGAGAAGAGGCCGACCAGCGTCGCACGACAAACAGTTTCATTTGCCCGTCGGACATCGTATCAGATTAGATGTTTAAGACAGAGATGCGGGTCGTCATGGAGACAGATTAGCTGACAAAGCTGGTCGAGACACCTGGTGAGGACTGACAGGTCAGTCACTTTACATTAACAGCCCCATTACGTCACACAAGCGTATGTGTGCCTGTGTTTGACTGAGCGATACAGTCAGACTTAAATCAACCCATCCTAGCAACAAAACAATTAAAAATACAAGAAAAAAAATGATTGGCTGTTAATTCACCAGAAAAAAAAACGGTCGGGTGATGTCACAGATGAATCTGAGTCTCAGATGAATTCCTCACTGTTGGATACAGGGAAGAAATCGATATAGAAAGACCTATTATATCAGATCCCATCAAAAGGCTGAAAAGACATGTTACAAATATTATAATAATTCTAATATTCTTCTATAAATAAAATGTAACGATCATTAAATTATAATTTTTCTACCCAGCTCTATGTAACATATGTTTATGTAGTAAAAAGTGACTATTCACTTTCATGCTAGTATGCTAAACACGTTAGTCTCATTCAGTCTCGTGTGCGTATCATTAGCATTACTGTTCTCACGGGAAGCTCGTCTGTTTCTTATTGTTAGCAACTTTTCTCTTAAAACTGTCACTGTCTGGCAGATTCAATCCCCATTTGCGTTTTTCCCCATAAGCGCCATCGTTTAGCACATTACCCGTCCCCCACGGTCCAAACCCATCACACGTTTGATCCTAAACCCCAGCTGAGCTCTCAACATACTGTTCCAACACCACGACATCTGTTCTAATTAACAACACCAATCTAACACGTCTTTGATCATCCCTGAGCTTCCGCAACGTTCACAAATGTTCCCTCAGCGTTAGCCTCCGTGCTACCTTCTCATTGGCTGCTGTATTGAATTCAAATCTCGCCAATGTTCAGCAACTCTGCAAGCCTAGCGAACAGGGAATGTTCTCAGAGCGTTGGCTGACGTTTTTGATTTAAAATGACATTTGTTAACGTTGGAAACGTTGGGGAAACCTTACAACCTAAAACTGAGGATTTGGTGACTGATTCAAAGCTGTGGTGGAGTTTGATGTCTCACTCTAAATTTCAGTGTTTTTGGTGGGTTTCAATTGTATTGTTGAGTGATGCTTTGTTAAGCTTTGTTAATTCAAATATTATCCTCAAAGTCCTCGAATCCACTGCTTGACTTTCAAAACCGCTTGAATTTTGATCCAGACATTATCTTTTGCTTTTTATTTCCATGTAGAGTGGGGTACAAAAGTTTGACACCACTAGATAATTTTTAAGATGTTTTCATTACAAATCTTTTGCTAACCCAATATGATAACAAATAGCAGGCAGAGAACATTTCTGATTGGCCAGTTTAATGACATGGTTTCAGTCAGTCTGTCACTTATAATCCTTGTATCTCAATCAGTTTATCGACTGTCCATTACGATTACCCAGTATTTTAATTTCTCTTTCATAAATGCAAAGAAAATGCAACAGAAACGATCTCTCTCAACGTGTTATTTTAAAGGCAGGCATGCGAGCATGCACGTGTGTGAGTCACGGAAGCATTTCAATGAGCTTTCCTTCTTTTACATTATTTCTTTGGTGGCAGGCCGTCACACACGCATCTCTGTCAAATGAATGCGTGTGGGTGGTCTGTTCATCTGCCCACAGAGATGCGCGATTGTACAAATGAATTAAAATGACAAGCTGAAACGTAGCTGCAACGTTTTGATAAACACATATATATTGTACGCGGCGTGGGCAGAAAATGCATATAATATATATCAATCCGAAGAAAAACAAACAAAAACGACAGACAATTTAACAAGGCCAAACGAATCTGTCACCTGACTAACATTTCACAACCTTATTACTGCATAATTTTACAACATGACGCAAACAATCTTTATTGTAGACTGTGATTCAGAGTAAAAACGTGTATGTAACATCTTTTATCTCCTTGAAGAGAAGACGAGGAGTCTGGGGAGATTTATCGTAATGAAGGCAATTGAAAAGATTAGGTGACATATTAGAGCTCAGCAGTGGAGAGATGAACAGAGGCTGAACTGAAGTTATCAGTGATTATTTGATTTGCATTGGATGTCATTGGATGTTGAAATGACATTAAATCTGCTACTTGAATGGTGGGATGGTTTTTACACAATCAAAGCATTAAGGGAAAAACTGTAATCAATAATTCAATCCATGTGACGTCCATAAAAAATGAAAGAGTTACATTAAGGGCTGAACATGATGTTTTAGGACAGAACAGTTAAAGCAACTCTGTTATTATATGCCCATATGATCTTTAAAATTCATGATCTTTCAAAACCATTAGTCTCAAGTAACGTACAACTTTAGAAAATTTACTTTTTCTAGATGCGATCTGACTTATTAATATCACGATATTCTATAAAATGTGAAATATATATTTCACGTTTCCCAGAAAACCCTAAAAAAAAAAACCAGCTACCAATTTTAGGTTGCAAAAATGTTTCCCTAATGTTTCCTTTACATAGCCAAAACATTAAAATTTTTATTTTGAAAGTTGTAGGAACGTTCAAAACGGCCAGTTAAACATTGCATTAATGTTATTTTTTGTTTATAAGAACGTTACAGAACCTAATATCCCACTAACTACTTAAGAATAATAGCCAACATTCAGGAAATGTTTTCTGTTAGCTGGGACGCTAACCACTACCAAAACAACTACCCAAAAATCGTAGCATCACAGCCACAACTTCTGCCCAGACAAACACTTTATCTTCCTGAAATCTAGTTTTCTACTAAAGCCGGCAGATACAGCCTGAAGGGTCCAACCTTAGAGCAGGAGGAACTTTCTGAAGGTCTCTTCACATAAGCTCTGATGCTGTCTGAGAACATTCTGAAGACATGAGGAGCATTTCATGGTCAGATTCTCACAGCTCCAACTCCTTCTCAATAACACTCCAACAAAACATTCTAAACCCAAGGATAAAAACAATGTATCACAGGCACAAAAAGGACAAAGAAAATAACTTTTATGGAGAGATGATGGATTTTGTGATATCTGTGCTGTCTGGACTCTCCATTCTTGAACACAGCTCAGCTGTCAAGTGTGGCCCGGTTCATACCACAAATCCCACCTGGGGTACAGTGGGTCAAAACTTCAGTGTTTTAACTTTTCTGTTACTTACCGAAATGTTAGAGAAACATTCTCACAACCTACAATGATTAGCTGGGATGTCACTTCGTTTTCAGTAGGGGCTGGATGTTTGAGGTCAGCGGCATTTGTGATGCCAGTTTCCCACAAAGCAACAAAGTTGAGCAAAGTTAACATTATGCAAATAGCTATTAGGGTGATCAGCCTTAAACCATTACAAGTGTCTCACACAATCCCACAGTGATATTAATTTTCCTCAGAGCATCTCCGTCAGTACGATTCAGAGACCTTTGTGCGCGTCAAACGATGCGCTCATGCGCGTTGCATGTATTTTTCATCAAACCACAATTGGCAGCACGCAGAGGCAGCACAATGTTACCTAATTGCTCTCGTATCATTTCTGATTGTAACCTGATCTTTTAGTCTCGGGAGGCCATCAGACGCATGCACACCTGAAAGAAACAAGCGCAATAAAAGCGTGGCTGCGGGCAGCATTGCGTGCCAACACCGCACCTGTCTGACTGCAGATGCGGGCTGAACAAACACCAGCTGAGGCAGCTCGCAACTTCATCAGACTCCCGGCGCTGGTGAAATTTGTGATTGTTGTCTACAGTGGAAGTGCTCCACTGGGCACCGGGCCGAACCAGACCAGGCAATCAGAAAAAATCACTGCCAACACAAAAGAATTCATTTTTAGGAGCAACAAGTGGACCTGAGCTTTGATATTTATTTGTGATGTTGCGACTGTGTCCAGCCCACCTGCGGGCTGCAGTGATGCAAAACAACCTATTGTTGATGAAAGAAGCCATTTCTACTGCCAGTGCTTGAATGTTATCAGAGGGCTGAGCAGTTAGCATGTATGTTAGCTAAAATATGATGTCATTCAGGGCTGAGAAAAGATTATAAAGATGACAAAGATAAAAAATTCTTTCACTTACTCATCCTCGTGTCAATTTAAACCTGTATGACTTTTTTACTTCTGTAAAACCTAAAAGAAGATATTCTGAGAAATGTCTCAGTGGTTTTGTACCCATACATTGGCAGTCAATGGTTGTTTGGTTCTTCAAAATCTCTTCGTGTTCTTTGGAAGCAAAACAAAGTCATACAAGTTTGGAATGACAAGCGGGTGAGTAAATGGTGAAAGTGGGAATTTTCAATGGATTATTGGAACTCACATTGGAATGTTGAAATGCCTTTGGTAGGAGACCAATAATATGGACCAATGAAACACTCACAGTATTATCAAGCTCTGTTTCATGTTGACAGTGTTAAGCACTGACCTAACACACTGTGATCAGTCACTACAGATGCTTTACTTACTACACAAACATGAATATACTTACATAACATGATGTGTCAAAAGTGCTGAGTTAAGCGGCTGCAGTCTTCATGAATATAAGACGACAGTAAATAATCAGAATGACATTACAAATGTATATGAATCCCTGTAAAAAAAATGCTTTACAATCTTTACAAACTTTACAATCTTTACAAACGCATTTCCGCAATTATTTTTTGCTTTAGCTCATACAAAAATCCGAAACTTATTTTTGACAAGTATAATCTTTTAAAAGCACGAACATTCAGTGTTGTCTCAATTAATACGAAGTCATAAAATATTAAAATATAACAAACTTAACGGTCAATAATGTAAAGCAATGACCAAACTCCCTAAAGAGGGGAGCAGAGTGACCTTTTGAGGGCACTTTAAAGAGCACATTAATTATAAATGTGATGGACAAAAATGCTTTGGTCAGGAATCAACTATTTGTGTTTACAAAGAGTCCCTGTGGTTTACTTTCAAAGAGTCAGTGGATCGATGTTTATCGATAATTCAGTCCTTACACAGTCCGTCAAATACAAAGTCAAGGTGACCTACATATGAGAAAAATACTGTCTCAAATACTGTCAAATACTCACTGTGGCTCAATCACACACAGTGTTAAAACATCCCTGTACACAATAGCCATGTTCAGTATAGTATACTTACATACTCCTTCCAGTATGCTGTATGTATACTATGTGCAGTATAGAAGTATAGTATGTAAAACACTGTGTCCATTTCCAGAGACCAACATTAGGTTACTTAGGTCCAAAACTACAGCCTTTGTTTGTTCTAAACATAATATTTAAAGGGTTAGTTCACCTAAAAATGAAATTTTCTCAGGTTTTCATCCTCATGCCATTACAAGCTTATATGACTTTATCTTCTGTGCAACATAAAAGAAGATATTTTGAGAAATGTCTCAGTGGTTTTTATGTCACTGTTGTTTGGTTACCAACGTACTTCAAACTATCTTCTTTTGTGTTCCTCAGAAGCAAAAAAGTCAAACAGGTTTGGTATAAGGGTTAAGTAAATGATGGAATCATTTTCATTTTGGGGTGAACTATTCCTTTTTTTATATATTTGATATTCGAGAGTCCTGGAGAAAGTTATTACTCAGCAAAACGTGTGTTTGACATTGTCACCCTGGGGAGAGCAAGACCTCCAAACATCACGGCCCATATTAAACAGTCTTTCTCATGCTATTTTTAGGTGTCTTTACAATGCTAATGGTGGCCTAAACCTTGTTTTAAACTGCGTTGCATTTTAGGAACATAAACCCTCTCACCCCCCTTTTAGTGCACTTGTTAGTCACTGCTAAAAAAACAGAATAAATTCTCATTATAATGGCGTTTTCAAAGTCTTAAAGTATCTTGACACACTAGAAAGCTACATAAAGCTCAGTCCTACCGACCATGAGCAAACAACCAGCGTACAAAAGCAAAACACGGCATTGTGGGATACAATAGTCTTTGTAGTGTGCTTTGTTGTATAACTTACATACGGACAATAGTAGCTCAAGTGTTCCATCCATACGGAAACAGGCCTCCACTGCTTAGCATGCACACTGCATACTGCAGACAGCACGCTATTTCGAACACAGCCGCAGCTGTGCAGGCTTCATTAAGACCGAATGAGAACCAGGGAGATTAATGTGAGAAAATGAACAAGATTAGTGACATATAGACCGTGACCCTCAGAATGTTTCTTTCCTAAATATGAAAGAAAAGCTCTGCATGGATCTCGGTGGCATTTGGGTGACATTTACAAGTGCACCCTGAGGGAAAGTGGACCATGTCTTTCTAATTTAGTAATTAACCAGGGTTTCCTTTCTAAATTTCAAACAGAGCCCATAAGAGTGTAAACACCTGTAATGGGCTGTTAAAATCACGGTTTTATGTTCATATCAAATATACTGGCCTGCTTTGCATCTGATAAATAAGTTCCGTGCCTTTAAGAGTTAACAGCAGCGGTTGTTAAATTAATAGGTTGGTGAGGATGCGACTTGCGCTTTACATCAGATGTATCGCACCTCTCAGTTTACTTTGAGTTTGCTGTGGTGATGATGGGCCGATAATACAATAAAGTCTCTTACCACAAAGACCATTAGCAGAAACTGCAGGAGAGAAAGAGAATATGATAAAGGAGTGGAAGGTGCTAAAAGCAACATGCAGCGTGAAACTGATGCTAACATTTCTGTGGGCTTGTGTCTGATGGATCAAGAACGAAGCCATTACAAACTTTCAGCCAGAGACAGTATAATGTAAAGACAGACAACTTGTTGAGAAATGTACGTAAGAAATAGTAGCGCTCAATGTGGTTTGATTTGCAATTAAATCAGCCAATCATTGTCTAGAAGAGACACATGCATGTATTGGACCAATCAAAAAATATATAATTTTTGTGTCATTTCAGGTAGAGAAGCTGATTTAATTGGAAACCGATAATTAAAACACAATTAGTTAGTTAGGAGTTAGTTATTAGTTTAGGAGAGTCTGCCCGAAGATGTTGCCAAACATATATCGTTAAATAAAAAAGTCCTTTTTAATTTATAACAAAATAACTCAATTCATAACAATAACAGCGCAAATGTGATATTAATGTAATTCGATGTATTTAAAAGCTAATTTTGTTGATTAAAAACACAAATCACGTGCAGTCGTGGTCGTTAAAGACGTGTGACGAAAATCAAGGCTTTACCGAGTCCTCAGACACGAGGTGTTAATGAGTGTTGAGACGCAGCCCGTACAGCAATGCAGAGCGCTTTAAATCTATTACATTCCCCTAAAGAGACATTTTACTGCTCTGCCATCAGTACACACACACACAGACTGTTGTCAGGACCCCCGAGTCCCTGTAAATGAACAGAAAAGCATCAACACTGGCCGTCGTAATGCCACAAACACCTGGCAGTTTCTGTCAGCTCGATGAAACTCCACTGACCCGCGGACAGCAGCAACGCAGGCAGAATGAGCGCATTCATTTGGGCCACATTGAAACGTTCTGCACTGTCTGTCCCTGAGATGAAGTCGTCTCCGAAAAACTCAATAGTACGCGAGTTTGTTGGGCTGGGGAGAGCCACACCGCATGGCTTGTTTAGCAAACAAACCTGTACAAAAATGCAGCAGAAAATGCGTTTTACAGCGCAATTACCCGGTTAGCGGTGCTTGCTAACAGTACAAACGCTAAAAGACAAACAGTACAAACGCTACTGATCATACAGGCAAAACCAACAGGCAAAACCCAGCCAGATCTTGGGCCTACAGAGACCAGCAAACAAATGCCCAAAGCAATCCAAAAATACCTGGCAAAAACAACATTTATTTTGCATGAGCCAGAATCTCTAACGCTTTACAAAACCCTCTGAGGACAGAATTAAGGTACAGTGATGGTATCAAATGGCAATACTGTGGTAAACGTTTGCCTATCTAGCGCCATCTCTGTTTGAAACATAGAATTGCGGGTTACTTTACATACTTTTCTTTACATATGTTGAAGTCGAATCAAGCCAAACTGACATTTCCCAGGAAATCAGACCCAACATCTCAAAAAATAAATACATTTTAAATAACCGATTTTTGTTCATTTGAATCCAAGACAGTTACAGATTCCAGCTTTAACAATTAGCAAAAAGAAAACTTTGTATGTGTGCAGTCCAGGCATTAGTGTTATTGGGAGGTAAACAGTGAATCCCAATCTTCAAGTCAATCTTTCAAATGACCCAAGATATCTTCAGTCTAATTCAAGCAATAAGCATTCATCTGAGAGATTACAGTACAGCCAAATGAGAAGAACAGATGATGTTCCTCATGAAATTCAAGGAGACCTGGAGGTGGACCTCCAAGATCTTCCTCCTACAGAAAACCATTCTGACATATAATCTGAACCAAATCTAAGACTCAGGAGATAAATCTAGACAAGCTCAGTGTGAATCGAGAGTTTCAGCTAACAATTTTAGGTTGTAAGAACGTTTCCCTAATGTTTCCATTAAGTAACAAATATGTTAAAAATGTTATATGGAATGTTCTAGGAATGTTCAAATTATCCAACGTTATGAGAACATCCTTGGTTATGAGAACATCCTTGGTTATGAGAACGCTATTCAAACATTTTTCTATTTTAAAACACAACGTTCCACTAACAACTTACGAATAACATTTTTGATGTGATATATCAATAATGTTAAAAACGTTCTACTAACGTTACTGTAAGAACTTTATGGCCTTTTGAGAGAATGTTCTGAGAACGTTCCCTGTGAGCTGGGTTGATAGATAAAGATGCAGATAGAAAAGTTTTAAGGCAAAGAATGCAGTAGCCAGAAGTTGCTATAAACCGTATTTAGCTCAGGAGCACAAAGCTGTCAGAGTCGATTAATTCAGCTCGCGTGGAGAATCCACAATACTGCCTCTCTAACACAATAACACAGACGCACACGACTCTCCAGGGAACACACTAAAGCACCTTTTAGAATACAAAACAACCCACACAGACCCACAGCGAACTCTCATGCTTGTGAGGCTGATTTCCTGCGATATTTTATAGCTGGGCAAAAATCACACACAGCTAAATGGAAACGTTGCTTTCAAAAGAAAACCTCAGACATCAGGACGGCTTGTAAAAGGTCCGTGTTTTGTTTCAGATCCGTTTTATATTCTACGGCCCTTTGATCTTCATAAATAGGTTATGAGAGAACTGAGAAACTTTCCCAGCTGACAGGGAACATTCTCAGAACATTGGCTAAAGTTCTATAAGGGTTTTTTCGAGGTTATCAAACAACATTCTTGTGGTGACGTTATTAGAACTTTTATATCGTTACATATCATATATATCAAAAACGTTATTCTTAAGCTGTACGTTGAACGCTTTAAAAACATTACAGAATGAATAACGTAGCAAATACAACGTCCTGGACGTTTTGAACATTCCTAGAACATTCAGAAGAACATTTTTAATTTTTTTTTGCTGCTTGATGGAAACGTTAGGGAAACGTTCTTACAACCTTCACTGAGTGACCGTTTCAGGATACACAGCTTTCTTTCAATGTGCACACGGATATCATGAGAGCTTGTGAGAAGAACTAGCTGCCAGATTTGTCAAATCTTTGAAAGATTTATAGATTTTTCTGTGAGTAAACTTCATATCCACCAGCAGAACATAATATTCCACCGGGTCCACTGTGAAATATATTCTTGCAACAGTTCAAAATACCTTTTAATTGTTGAGTAATACGTTTTTATGCATGTCTCAGCAGAAATAAGGTAACTACATTTAATTAATGGTAGGCGATTTTTTTCTCAGAAACTTAGTATGCTGGTTGAAAGTCTCTTTACACGCTTATAACAATCACAGAGTAAAGTGATATAAATATATTTATAAAAAAATCTTCTCAGAAAGAGGCTTAGAAGTGTAAAATGTTCAATCACAGCATTCGGTCTGAATACAATTTACTCGCAGTCATGTTGTTCAAGAACTGAACGATTTTTTTCTTTAAAACAGAAATAGAGGAATTTGTATTGGAACTGTTTTAGAGGAAAAACTGGGCCACTCTTCCACTTAATAAAAGTGACGAGAAACTAATATAAAATAGGCCAATACCAACCCATTGTGATCGGTCACTGCGTTGACTTTATCTCACACACCTGGCAACCTTGGACTGCTATAACCTCTAAATAAAAAACAGCCTTTAAAAGCAGCATTTTCATAAAACCTTTATCCCTTGCGTGTGACGTGTCATTCGAGCCCAGTTTGATTTGCCTTCAATGTGCATTATGGATTCCGTGTCTCGTTTTATTGGTTTGTTTTGCTCGGCCTAGCAGGAAATTTCTTTTTAAGTGGAACAGGCGTCGAGTCTTAAACCTCAGTGACGGCAGGAGAAATAATCTACATTTGAATGGGGCTTAAGTGAATTTTTTTTCTCTCGCTGAGCTGCGAACGGACATTTATTGAGGTGAGTAAATTAATCCAGTAAAGCGGGAAACTTTCTTGCCTGCATCTCGCCCCCCTTCAGAACGTTCTCCAAAGCCACGCCCCCTCCAGCACATGATTGAATACACAGTTTGACAAGCAAGTAGGACGTCCTATCGTTGCATTCGGACCGAATGCAGTGATTGGACGAACGTTTTATGATCCTGCACCTTCCACAGAAGATATATATTTGCATTAACACATTTAGACAAATTTATGATTGTTATCAGGATACGAAGAGACATTCAACCAGCAACAAAAATCTTCCGAAAACATGCTAACACCACATCCAGGTTTTACTTCTCTCTTATAATCATTTCTTAATATATAATTTTATTAGATTTAATGAGATTACAACGCTCTGCATTATCCATCCTAGTATTCGTTGTACTAACGTACAGAAATACCAATCTAAAAAAACAGCGAAATACGGGTTTTTTTATACTTCAAGATGAATTATGACCTGGGCATGTTTTTGTATGATTCACCACCCACTGTCTTGACAAATAAAAATGAGATCAGGCCACGAAGACACAGCTATCACAGATGTGCATTATCCACTGAGAAATGATACCGTTCCAGACCTCTCCTTTAAAAATGTCAATTCCACCGGCCTCTCTCCATCTGTCCATGTGAAAATTCAGACAGAAAGAGCTGCAGGGATCAAAGACACCCTCTGGTCTCCAGTTGAGTCTTTAAAAGAAAAGAACTCTCAAAAAAGATTCATTATAACCACAGCCGTCCTGCCTTTCATCTGTT
>JAZGTK010003559.1:0-27006 GCA_036877625.1 Ambastaia sidthimunki
AGAGGGCCCTGAGGAGGAACGAGCGATGTCAATGCCTGTTGCCCCCCAGGTGGGGCTACCCTCTGAGGTCCTGACCAAGGATAGTCAGGACTGTTTCCTCGAACTGTTTCCGCAAATCCTGTCTCGATCTACCGGGCTTCGAGGCTGAGCCCCGCGTAACCCGCACCCTTAAGGGGGGAGAACGGGACGCAACGCTCTGTTTTTGCGCCAGACGGTATGAGGAGCTTGTACATGGCTGGGGCTGTTCCCACCTAACAGCCCCCAGAGAAAGAGATCGGCGAGGGACAAACCGCTGGAATGCCTCTGTCTGCTTACGAGCCTCCTGGAACCTGTTGACAACAGAGTCTACAGCATTGCCAAACAGCCCAGAAGGCTCAAGTGGGGCGTTCCAACAGGAAGACTCTGTCTTTACCTTTAATGTCGGACAGGGTCAACCAAAGATGCCTCCTACATGGGAGGCTCCTACATGGAGGTGCAGACTGTCCGCGAAGAAAACGTTCATCTAATAAACTTTTATGCGAAGCAGTCTGCTGCTCGGCGGGCCAACTAATGTTAAGCTTGGCCACAGCACGAGTTATAACCTCCACTAACTCCTCATACTTTGGCGAAACAGGGGGCTCCTCAACACTCTCAACCTCCAGTTCTTCTGTGGAGGAGAGGCGAAGGGATGAGCCCTCCCCCTGGGGGGAGCAAAGGGTGTGCAATGGCCAGCGCTTACAATGCACACAGTCAGCCCCCTCAAGAGCTGACTGAGCATGCTTCGCTCCCAAGCAAACAACACACAGACTGTGTGTATCCCCACCCGTTATATAACGCGGGCAGGGAGGAACACACAGCCTGAAATGTTGATCACTTTGCCCCCTATAACTCTTAGCGTTTATCACGTTTTGGGAAAAAGGGAAGAAACAGAGCAGGAAAACACGGCGGATATCGCGTTCTGTTAAAAATTGATGACAGAACTTTGAATAGAGACCAAATGTGCAGCTTATTTTGGCAGTATCTCGGTTTTTCTTTAAATTGGTGTTTATCCCGTTTTGGAACAAAACTCTTCATATGCAAGAAGTAGGTGTACATGCATGCATTTTGGATAGCTCTTTTGGATTTTTGAATTGAGACTGAAAGTTCTCCTAATGTGTACTGAGATGCTTCCAGTCTCTTTGATCACCTGGTTTTTGTCACTTTCGTGAGCAGAACTATCCTCCCCCCTTTGGCACTTCTTCTGAAGTCCAGGGGGTAGGGGAGGAAAGGGTTGAGAGTGACCTGGTTGGTAATAAAAATGTGTCGGACAGGATGTGCCAACACACTACAATGGCACACTATAAAATAAACCTATAGATTTAGTTAAGTGCATCTCAAAAGGCTACTTCTCAATTTCTGAAGAACTTGCATTAGAAAGAAGTATTGTATCCTTTTGAATATAATTTCTTATTTGTAAATAGCAAAAAAAATCAAGGTTGTATTTTTGGGAAATCTGACACCTGGGGGAAAATCTATATTATTACATATTGGAGTATAAACCGATGTTAACTTACATGACTTACCTTCAAGTCGCCTAACAGACTGCCAAGCCTTTACAGAATTTAAAGTAATAGGGTTTGTACAAGCTACTCTAACCGTCTTCATTCTTTTGAGCAAGTCTTGACTGTGACTGAAAGGACTCTATATTCAGCCATAATGAAGTTAGGTCTTCTGAAATCCAAGTAGTTATGTAACGTAAATGGGCACCAAGTTGATACCTTCTAATATCCGGGAGACCAAGACCGCGGATATCTTCTGGTAAACGCAATATATTAATCCTAAATCAAGGTCTTTTATTAGCCCATATAAAAGAATTGAACCATCTGTCTAGGTCTGTTTTCTGCAAGAAAGAACTGGAATCATCTGAATCGGATATAATAATCTTGGGCGAACATTCATTTTCAAAAGAGCAATGTGCCCCAGCCAAAAAATAGGGAGAGTATATCATCTTTCTAGATCAAGTTTAATACGATTAAAAAGAGGAGTAAAATTTGACTTAAACATCTGGTAGAATTTAGGGGTTATATGTATTCCCAGATATACAAAGCCCAATGGGGACAACTTAAATGGCCAACTTAAAAAGGGACACTTTGTAGGTTACATAGGGGCATGGCTTCAGATTTACTAAAATTAATCCTATAACCTGAGAAGACACTAAAATCTTTGATGACACAGATAAGATTAGTTATGGATATTTCTGGTTTAGTTAAGAAAACAAGGACATCATCAGCATAGAGATTAATCTTATGCTGCCTACTAGCTACAGTCAAACCATGTATGCCCAAATTTGACCTAATTGCCTTAGCGAAAGATTCTATTACTAAAGCAAAAAGAAGGGGAGACAATGGACAGCCTTCAAGGTTCAAGTGGTTTTATTGTCATTACAACTTCATACAGTACAGTACACAATGCAATGAAATACCGTTCCCCCATGACCAAGGTGCTACACAGATCATGACACAGCTACATAGACTACATAAAGTGCATGTACAACACTAGTGCAAAAAACAACAAAACAATAGGTCTATGGAACACAACTTTGTATGCATGAGCTTAATGATAAGACAGTGTATAGGTTATAACTACTATATATGTAAACATATATAGTACTATGTAAACATAGCAGCAGTATACATGTAAACATAGCAGCAGTTTATATGTAAACATAGCAGCAGTTTTTGTGCAGATATTGCAAATAAGGTGCAGACAGTGTGTGTGTGTCTTTGTATGTGCGTGTGTGCTCATCAGTTTAAGGTCTTTAGTTTAGTAAAAAAAAATGGCTTGTGGGAAGAAACTGTTTGTTAGTCTGGAGGTGTGGGCCCAAATGCTTCGGTACCTCTTTCCAGAAGGCAGGAGGGTAAAGAGTGTGTGTGAAGGGTGGGTGGTGTCAGCCACAATGCTGGTGGCTTTGCGGATGCAATGTGTAGTGTATATGTCTGTGATAGAGGGAAGAGAGACCCTGATGATCTAAGTTGTCCTCACTATCCGCTGTAGGGTCTTGCGGTCAGAGACGGCACAGTTCCCATAACAGGCAGTGATGCAGCTACTCAGGATGCTCTCGATAGTCCTTCTGTAAAACATAGTGAGGATGGGTGGTGGGAGCTGGGCCTTTCTTAGCCTTCTCAGGAAGTAGAGACGCTGTTGGGCTTTCTTTGTTATGGAACTGGTGTTGTGCGACCAGGTCAGGTGAACGCCAAGAAACTTGGTGCTCTTTACGATCTCCACAGAGGAGGCGCCGATGTTCAATGGAGAGTGGTCTCTCTGTGCTCTTCTGAAGTCAACAACCATCTCTTTAGTTTTGTCAATGTTCAAAGACAGGTTGTTGGCTCTACACCAGTCCGTTGCCTGTTTCACCTGCTCTCTGTATGCTGACTTTTCATTCTTGCTGATGAGACCCACCATGGTTGTGTCATCGGCGAACTTGATAATGTGATTCAAGCTGTGCATTGCTACACAGTCGTGAGTCAGCAGAGTGAACAGCAATGGACTAAGCACACAGCCCTGTGGGGCCCCAGTGCTCAGTGTGGTGGTGTTGGAGATGCTGTTCCCATAGTCCAGGATCCAGTTGCAGAGGGAGGTGTTCAGGCCCAGCATGTTCAGCTTTTCAGTCAGGTGCTGAGGAATGATGATGTTGAATGCTAAACTAAGATCAATAAAAAGCATTCAAACATATGTGTTTTTATTGCCCAGGTGGGTGAGGGCCAGATGGAGGGTGGTGTTGATGGCATCATCTGTTGAGCGGTTGGGGCGGCAAGCGAATTGCAGGGGGTCTATTGAGGGGGGCAGCAGGGTCTTAATGTACCTTAAGACAAGCCTCTCGAAGCACTTCATGATGACAGGTGTAAGTGCAACGGGGGATCATTGAGGCAGGACACTGGAGATTTCTTTGGCATGGGGACGATAATGGTGGCCTTGAAGCACATTGAATCTATGGTGCTGCTCAGAGAGATATTGAAAATGTCTGTGAAAACATCTGCCAGTTGGTCTGCACATCCTCTAAGCACCCTACCAGGAATATTGTCTGGTCCAGCAGCCTTCCACAGGTTTACTCTGTGTAGAGTCTTTCTTACATCGGCCGTGGTTAGACACAGCACCTGGTCGTTGGGGCGAGGGGTGGTCTTCCTTGCCGTTACACCGTTTTGTGTCTCAAACCGAGAATTGAAGTCATTCAGCGCATCTGGAGGGGAGGCCTTACCGTCACAAGCAAGTGGTGTTGGCCTGTAGTTGGTGATAGCCTGGATGCCCTGCCACATGCGGCGCGTGTCTCTGCTGGTCGTGAAGTGGCTGTGGATTCTCTGAGCATGTACGCGCTTTGACTCTTTGATGGTCCGGGACAGTTTGGCCCTCACTGTTCTTAGGGCCGCCTTGTCACCTGCCCTGAAGGCGGGCTCTGAAGGCGGGCTCTCAGAGCGCACGCACCTTTGCAATCATCCACGGCTTCTGGTTGGAGCGTGTGGTGATGGTTTGGACGTCATGCTGTGGTGACGTCATCAATGCACTTGCTGATATAGCTGGTCCCTGATGTTGCATATTTCTCCAAGTTGGTGGAGTCACCGTCAGTTGCCGCTTCCCTAAACATGTGCCAGTCAGTGTGTTCAAAACAGTCCTAAAGAGCAGAGAAGGCTCCTGCTGGCCAGGTTTTCACCGGCTTCAGAACCGGTTTCAAGCGTGTGACGAGTGGTCTGTATGCTGGAATTAGCATAACAGAGATGCGGTCTGAGTAGCCGAGGTGGGGGCTGTAATCTGTCAAGTTAATTGGCTAAATGTTGCATAGTCACAAAAATACATACTGTTTTAATAGGCAATCTGAATAGATTATCCTCTCATAGACCATTGAGAGAGGTACAAGCCTTCACATGCAATGACAAGGATTTCTAATGCATATCCATTTATTCAAATGGTCCAAATGTGTTGTGGTTATCATCAGTTCAGTCAACTCTATATTCATAAACCAATTACAATCCTAAAATTCCTAATTAATTTAACTTATGTACATCTTATAATAAACAATGAAAATTCACAATAATTCCATGTATAGGCAGGGGTACCGGAAATATGGCCGGTGAAGCAATCATCTCGTTCCCCTCAGGGAACCTAGGTTACATACGTAAGCTGAGACATTCCCTTTCAGAAACTCAAGCTGCATCGGAACGCTTTGGGAACAAGATGCCCACTCCACCAGACTGATCTCCACCGTGACATTGATCTTGCGGAAACGATTTCCCCTCAGGGAAAACCCCTTGGTTTTTAGGCCTCATGTACAGCAGGCCGAATGGAATCACCCAGGCCTAGCAGTTGTTGAAACTGCTTTACAGTAAGTGATGTGGACAGGGAGGAACAGACGCTTTAAAGCATTGCTGCTCATCAACACAAATGCTCCTAGTCTTTCCCTTCGCCTTCAGTATTCTAACTTAAATGCTTTCCCTGCTTAGAGATAGACAAACAATGGAAAGACAATACAACACAGACCGCTTCACTGAATGAATGAAGCTAACCCGAGTTGCTCAGCGCACATGCTTTTAAGCTTCCTGGTTGTGACGTCACCCTGTCTGTGACGTATCGGCCCCCGATTGTGAACCGATAGTGGTTTGTTCTTGGGAGCTCAATCGCCTCTGATAAAAAAGGCCAATAAAAATTGGCAAGTGGAATTTGTATGCCAGTCCCTGCCCCCAGTATGGGCTGGCATGCCCACTCAGATTTTGTTCTTCAGAGTCGCAAATGCTGCAGTCCCATTGCCTTTATACTACAAGCACTATTTGTTTCATATCTGTTTCATTGCTGTTCCATCCCTCAGACAGCCATGGTTGGTGCCTTGAGTGTCTCAGGCTTGAGCATGCTAAGGCACCTTTTGTAGATGGCTCAAGTTCTCACTGCGAGAACATCAGAAGCAGGCATCCTCCCTGTCAGATTCCCCTCCCAGAACCTCTATGGGGACCGAGTTGATAAGCACCGGGTGTGATATGGGTGAGGTGCTAGGACATAATCTACCAGGTCTGTCCCCATAGACCTCCCAGTCCCAGCTTTCTCAATTGCCCATCTTCCAAGCAGGTCTGTTTGGTGACACTGTTGAGGATATTGCGCAGCAGTTCTTAGCAGTCAAGAAGCAGACTGAGGCAATTCAACACATTTTGCCTCACTGTGACCTGCCCCTGACCAGCTCTGCCAGGCCTTACACTCAGTCTGCCTCTCGCCAGACCCACCCTTCTGCCACTCCACTGCCTCTTCCCAGGCAATGCCAGACAGGAGACCACCAGGAACCTTAACATGATATCCAAGCAGTCCTGAGATGGGCGACCCAGGGAAGAAGCTGCTCCTGAAGACAACAGAGGACGTGGCGGAGCCCTTACCACCCACACTACTCCAATCTTAACCAGTGCCTCTAGGGGTGCTGGTGCCCATCTCCTCACTAAAGGAGAAATTTCCTCTCTTCCTGGGTCTTTCTAAACCCCTGTCAGTTTGATGTCCCCATCTGAGTGGCTTACTGATAGTAGTCTGATGCAAGCAGTTAATGGACCCGGAGAGAATGAAGACTCCACCCTCGCATAGTCTGGTTGATTTGGGAGAGGTTTGGAGAAGCCAAGGTAGACCTGTTTGCTTCTGCCTAGTTCAGGGAGGAGCAGCACCAGGTTTTTTTTGGTGGCCTCATTTTGGACCACATTTTGGCTACATCTGGCCTCTGGACTTGACACTGAGGACTTGATAGGCGGTGACTGACACTACCACTCAGGCTTGAGCCCTCACTTTCCAGGCAACTGTATTCCTTGAAGTGGTGTCTTTTCGTGGACTGGTGCTCCTCCCATCAGGAGGACCTACAGAGATGCCAGATCAGGAGAGATCTTTTTCTCTGGAAAGAAAAGACAGCTGGAGAGACACCTGTCTCCCTCCACTTTTAAGGTCTGTGTGGCCATTTCTGCTTGCTATGACACAATTTGAGGTAGATCCTTGGGACAGCATGACCCGGTCGAGCCAGGTTTCTCCCATGTGGTTCTAAGACCCTGACCTGGTTACATGCCCAAGGTTCCCACTACTTCCTTCTGGGATCAAGTGGTGAGCCTGCAAGTGCTGGGGAGGAAGACCCAGCCTTGTCTGTGCTGTGTCTAGTGTGTGCAGAGCCTTAGACGCTCTGATCAGCTCTTTGTCTGCTTCGGAGGTCAGCAGAAGGGGAAGACTGCCTCCAAACAGAGGTCAGCCCATTGGATTGTGGAGACCATTAATATGGCCTACCAATCACAGGGACGATAGTGCCCCCTGGGTATCGGAGTGCACTCCACAAGGGGAGTTTTCCTGGGCTTTGGCTAAGGGCACCTTACTAGCAGACATATGTAGAGCTGAGGGCTGAGCTACACGCAACACATTTGCAAAAATTTACACTCCAGGTTGGTGTATTGCATGCACTATTCCCGTCCTATCTAGCATAGAGGACACCTTGTGTCATTTCCTAGCATTTCCGGTGAACAACTCCGGTGAGTTGTTCACTAGGCCTGGTACTCGTGTGGCCCTCAACAAAAGTAAGCCCGTAAACCAGCACTTGGTGCTCCAAAGATGTTGATTCCCCACTCCTGGGTTAGCCCATGTGATGTATAGTCCACAGGACAAGTTTTCTTGATGGTAAACACTGTGTCTTCCCCTCGGTAGAGCACCACGCTGCTGGGCCTAGGCACTTTCAGAGGATAGGGGCCTTCTCAATAGTCTTTCCATATGTGTACTTTTTCTGGGTATGTCCATATGTTGTATTTACCACATGAATCCCATTACCAATAGGATGTGGTCACCGTAGTGTTCTCTTTATCAACAAAAGAGAGGATGCTGTTACAGCTTCTGCTCAGCGACTGGCCACCACTTAGATTCAAGATTCATCTGTTACACTATACAATGAAATTCTTACTCTGTGGATCCTTTAGCAGGACATAAAGACAAGATAAAAGATAAAAGACATCATAAAGACAAGATACTCAGTACACCTTATTGGTAAGTGAATATAATTGTGTCTTCTATCTCTGTTTTGATTGCCATGTTCTCTGTGTCTCTGAGATGATGTTTATGTGTATTTGCTCAAATTGCTGCCACTGGACTTTACCTTGGCAAACCTGTTCAGCAGCACAGCATACAACATATTCTGGCAAGTGTGTGGGGCTTTGTGTCAACTCAAGAGAAAACTACCAAGAACTTTACAAGACTGTACATGATCTGTACACAATTGATTCATGATTAGAAAGAAAAATATTTTTATATGAGTGGCAGGGACCTGGATGGTATTTAAATCCCCAATATTGCTCTTTCAAAGCACCTATTAATACAACAGAAAGGGGTGATACACTGTGTAGTTCCAGGGCTTTGTCGACAACAATATAGGTTTATAAGCCCCTTTCGCACCAGAGGAATTCTTTCGTAGTTCCTAGAACTATAATATGGGGTGAAAATGATGTATGAGTGTATGAGGAAAGCTCAGGGTCTCCTCATAACCACATCACCTGATGCTGCATAACCCACAGATGAAAGCTCCCTCATACCATCTGTTTCACTGACAGCAGATGAGCTGGGTCTAAATATATTATAATAATAATATAATATATAACATTGTTTTCATGCTTTTGAAAAGACTGTCCTCCTGGGAAGTTTCTACTTATTTAAAATTTGACCCGTGAGAGCTGGGTTGATTCTGAGAACTGACACTTGGCAGATGTGTTTGGGTGTGTGTAAGTCACTTTGATTTATTATTGATGCAGTCAGCAGGTAGCAGGGGACAGTAAGTGTGAATCAGCTACATTTAAAAATCTATTAATGCAGAAGTCCTACTGAATTTGGATTAATGGCTTAATCGTGGTCTGAAAGGCTCCATCAGACAGCCCTGTGTCAGCTGCTGTGCTGTGCTGACAGTGCTGACATTAGCCACAGAGCTGCTTTACCAGAAAATGTTTTCCTTCATGTACAGTAATATACAGAGATCTGTGAAATGCCTTAAAGACAATTATGTTTAAAGCTATTTATCTTGGCAGTATATATAACCTTTGAATTATCTAAACATATCAAAGGGATACTTCTGACTCTGAAACCTGATTGAATAAGCCACAATTGTCATAATAGATCTTATATAGAGGCACACCTGTGACGGCATATCAATTTAATTTTCTACATCCCCCGTGAACTGTTATTTTGGTTTTCCCGTTTGTATTCAGACTGCCTACTAAAACAGTATGTACTTCTATGAGTCTATGCAACATTAAGTAAATAAACATGTGGATTATAGGTATCATAAGTTAGAAATGTACCTTTAGGTATTTACAGAAAAATAATAATATTTTTAATATCTTGATTTTTGAGAGTCTGAATATATACTGTTATTAAAAATTAAGAATAAGGAAAACAGGTACTTAACTCATGCAGTACCTTAAATTCAATTTTGGATTTTAGAAATGTACTATACAGCTATCTATACAGCTCTGAAAGGCAGAATTGAAGTGACACTGTCTACCAATGGTGATTAAAAAACTCACAAATATTACATAGAATGTGGCTGACTACATAGCACTCTTTATCATGTCCTTGCCACTTTACTAAAATAAAGTGTTGAAAATGTATTATAAAGTTTGAGGTAATATTGGAGATACTGTTATAACCCACAGCAGTGGGTACTATTTTATCTAGTACGTCTGTCTATGCTTCACATTTTGAAACTAGTGAATGTAAGTGGTAGAAATGCACTTTCAAAATTCAATTCAAATCAGATTTATTTATATAGCACTTTTTTTTACAATGTTGCATTGTTTTAAAGCAGTGACATTTAGTCAACATGATCACAGATATTATGTTAAGCATTATATGTAATTCCAACTTGCATGGAGATGCCGCTTAGAAGACACAATTTTTTAGTGTTCCATAACATCATACAATTTCTGAACACTGCATAAAACGAGAATGAAAGAGAATGGGAAAAATAAAATTGTGAAATAGTAAAATCTAGTAAAATAACTGTAGTTATATCATTTTATTATATATTAACAATTTACAAAAATCTCGTAGTAAGCATACCAACCAGGAACCAAAACTCCAATCAGATACAGATGGAGAGAAAAACTTTGGGAGAAACCAGGCTCAACCAGGCGGTTCAGTTCTCCTCTGGCACATTAAAGATGCAATTTGTAGCAATTTAATTTTGCTTAAAAATTGAGAATTTATAATAATGACATGCGTACAGACACCTACCACACTGCACCAAGAGGCATAAAACTACGATACAATCAGGGTTTGAACTAAAGGGGGGGAAGGGGGGGGATGGCATCCCCCATGTTAAGAAAAAGATGATGGAAATCATCCCCTCTGTAAAACCACCATCCCCCCTTATCATTCCCTTCAGATTATCAATGTTGTTTATAACATAAAGTTTATCATGCAAATGACACTGGACCTCCATATCAGCATTCCCAGCAATCTGTGGAATGGTGGAATAAAGACAGGACAAAAATGTGCGTGTGATCAGCTCCGGTCTTGCTATGTCGTGTAGTTTTTCATACTGTTCACATTAGAACAAACACAAATGTCAAAACATACATTATGTAACAATAAATTGTTTCTTTATATCAACATTCGCTGTTTCAGTCAAAGCATTTCAACACAGCAAATACACAGCATTTCCATAAAGATCTGTCCATCACCCAATCGCTGTGTCAAAACTTTTTAAAAACTGATCAAATTCTAACACTTAATATGCACTGAGATGTATTCTTTCAACATTCATGCAAATTGACAAATAAAACAATCGACTAACCTGTGGAATGGTGAAAAAGACAGGACAAAAATGTGTCCGGTCTTTCTGGGTTATGACAAGCTGCACAGGAGACAACACAATACATCACAACACACTGCACTCCTATAGCATCTTCTACTGATCTGGCAGTAGAGGACCACCATTCCCTTAATGTATTTTCACATACAGAGACAATACTAACTTAATCAATTGTGACGAACCAACAATTGTGCTGCAATTTTTGGCTTTAGCCATGCGAGGTGGTGAATCCGTCTTCCTGCACCAGCCCAAATAATAAATCAATGGGAAGTCAACTATACATACCCTGTTGTGACGTTGTGATATGCCTGTTACCTTAAATCACACTTCATAGAACAGTACCAAAAAAATAACCTTACTTATACAATTGCAAGAATATTGTTCTTTTTAATTTAAGCCAAAGTGGGGCTTGTTTCTTTTTCCACTATCCCTTGCTTATTCAAAGCATGTCAAAGTACACGACAAATAAACAACCAAAAATAAATCATCTCATGACATAAATTACCAGCATCAATATATCACAGTCATCTTTCAAAAGAGGGAGAAGAATACACAAGTCTACAAGTCATCAATAGTAAATCAACAGATATCATGACTACATCTGTAAATATTCCGACATAGTACTTGTCAATGCATCAAGTCTCTGTAAGTTCAAAGTTTATAACTGAAGCAACCCAAACATAACACATAAACTCATATTGCATTAACTTATACACATCAACCCATTGTTCCTTCAACAGTTCAGATGACTCTTTTGAAAGTTTGTTTTCTTAAGCAAAAGGTTTAAAAGAAAAATAATGGATTTACTTCAATTTACTACGGCGGCTTTACTTCAGAGCGCTTATTATCTGATGACTCCGCTTTCGTTCGGCCCAGACACCACAAGGAAAGGAGGAGTTTGCAGGAATTGTAGAAATCCAAGCACTCCTCCACAGCACAGGGAATGAAGCTTTCATAACACTGTAATCTCCAAGCTTGTCATTTTATTTTTTGCTCATTTTAAACATCTACAGACTCCAGGCAGTTCAAACTTGTCCAAATTCATACTCTTGATACAGCAAACGAAAACTCGAAAACTCTTACACTCGGATCAGCGGACACAACTCACTCACTCACGTACACACACACCTGTGTTTAAATGTATTTTTTCTTACTGACTCCTCCCACTTGATGCATTGCAATGCATTGGCTCTGTAGCTCGCTTTCTGCTGATGTTCCTTCCAGTTCTGTTTATCCTTATCTGTCAATGTCCACAGCATTTGGAGCAAGGTTCGGTATAGTATCTCTACAGAATTACTTTGGGGATGTTAAGGTGTAGTCCTGGGGTGACCACCCCTAGCTTCTGTAGGGTGTGGAAAAGGGAATTTTCAAACTTGTGCCCCTGGTCATGGTGTACTTTTGTAGGGAATTTGAAATGGATGGACATTGGTGAGTCACACTTTTCCACACTTCTCATCCCAGGCCAGACCAGGGATCGAACAACAGGGGTCATTATCTTACCAGCTTCAGTTAATTCAATGACTGGTCCAAAGAAATCTGCACGCTTCCCCACCAAATGATAAGCAGCTGCATTTAACTTTGCTGAACTCATCACATAAGTGAAAGTATAAATTCATAAGTCAGTATAAATTGTAAAGTATGTGGCACAAAAGAGGTGGTCGTGGAACTTCTTGCACACCGTCCACTTTAATGGGAGAAATTCCATCTTACCAGAATGAAGTCTGTAGTTTTTCTCAGCAGACGACAATATCCTTGAGCCATATGCAACAACCTGTAATCTCCCTTCTTGCCTTTGGTAAAGCACTCCCTTCTTGCCTTTGGTAAAACATTTGATAGACCAAAGGGTATCCTTACCCATTCAAAGAGGCCCCACAGTGTCACAAATTCTGTTAAGTGCCCCGATCCTTCAGCCATGAATGCACGCCTTACCCTGGGCAAGTATGGAGAACCAGCGGTAACCACCCAAAGTGTTCAAGAGATTCTGAATCCTTTCGAAGAGGATGGCAATTAGGCATGGTTTTCCTGTTAATCTGTTGGTATTCAATACACAATCGTAGTGTACCATCCCTTTTCAAACACACACTTCCAGACACGCCGCATAGGGTGAGCATGATTTTACTATTCAACCCGTGGCAAGCAAGAACATACTCCTTTACTTATTTCAAGAGTGGCGTAGGTATAGAAGTGTAGACCTTGTGCACAGGGATATCATCATTTAAGCTTAGGGCCATCTGTAGGCTGTTATTTTCATCACAGGGCAAACACAAGCGACTGCTCATGAAGTAGTCTCACAACTGCTTGATCAACTGATTTCAGGTGACTCAGATCTACAGGAGGATGCCACAAAGTGCCACTGTCAGTTTCCTGTGGGTTGCTTGGTTCAACTTCAGTCTAATAATCAACAAACTTTAGCAATGGTTACTATTTCCCCAGGTATAGTTATTTTTGGAATGATCACATCATGCTTAGTGTGATTTTCAACTGAAACTCTTATGTATGACTGTCCACATTTGGGGATCACAATCAGTCCTTCTCCAAGGACAAGATGTCCTAAAGGTAAGGTTACATCACTTGGCTCAAACAGGTGAGTAGGATCAAAAATGTTGAAAATAGGAGGTACCCTACATTTCACATTATCGACCTGACCAGGAAAAATAGTGACACTTTGCGGTCCTACCCTCACTCAAGCTGTGTTGTCAGCACGGATGAAGCCAACTGACACTTTAACAAGTTCGTCTTGGGTATTTCCAGTGCTGCTCATCAGGCAATGCAAGGTAGTAAGGATGTCTGAAAAATCTCTAGGCCCTGTAATTAACTCTGAGATCACACTAAACCCCAACAGGGGCCTCTCCAACTGCAGCTGACTAATGAGAAAGGGGTGAACATCATATGTCAGTAGGTACTTTTCCCTTCAGTTTTGATTGTTGATGCTAACCTGTGTTCCAATGTCAAAAAGCATGGTTACTTGGTGGCCTCCAATTTCTTCTTTTTAGAGTGACTTTGGGTCATTGCAGTGACTGGAGCTGATGCTGTCTCACCGCTTCCTCACTTGTAACCTTTACAAGTATTCTGAGAAGCATGTCATCTGTTCTGCATGTTATCATCATGTCTCCTGCAGCAACAAGTTGTTTTAACTCACGACAAAGCTCATTGTGCTTGGGCCCCAAGCCCTTGTAAACCACATGAAGAAATACTTCTTGAATGGTCTTAGCATCACATCTTATATCAGCAGTGCTGTACTTAGAAGCAAACTGAATCAAGTTCAATTTGAGCATGCAGTGGAACGAAATGTCGTGTCTCGCAGGACCACGGTGTTACACAAGAAAATATAAATATACACTATACACACCTAGACATAGAACAATTTTAGACCTGTACATACTTTTAAACCTATACAGTACATAATCTATACATGATACCCTTACTGAGGGGGGTAATCTAACTATATATATATACTTTACTATAAATGGCTGACTAAGGACATACACATAACCTAGGACAGACGATACAAGTACTTTTGCGTGATATAGTGCAAAAAAACATGAGGTACTTGAGGTTTGTGGTGCAGTCAGAAGTAAACATTTTTTAGTTCTTATTGAGTTCTTGTGGCATGTAATGTTTGTAGTAAAGTGTCTGGTGCATTTACAAAAGTGTTTTGTGCATTTAAATTGCATAATGTTTATGAGGTTTGTGGATGGGTTTTCAGAGGAGGGTGAGGTGATTGGAATTGAGGGCTCTCACAGCCTGGGGGAAAAAGCTATTGGGCAGTCTTGCAGACCGGGTTCTGATGCTACGGTACCGTCTTCCTTATGGCAAGAGCTGGAAGAGATGATGGGAGGGATGGGTGGGGTCCTTCACAATACTGGTGGCTTTACTGGAGCATCGTGCAAGGAAAATGTCCAGGATGGAGGCAAGAGGGGCACCGATGATCTTTCCAGCTGTGTTCACCATCTGCTGTAGGGTCTTGCGGTCAGCAGCACTGCAGTTCCTGTACCAGACAGTGATGCAACTGGTCAGCACACTCTCAATCGTGCCCCTGTAGAATGTGGTGAGGATGGGTGGAGGGAGACTTGCTCTTTTAAGTCAGCGCAGGAAGTGTAGCCGCTGTTGCGCCTTCTTGGAGAGTGATGTAGTGTTGGTGGTCCAAGTGAGATCCTCTGTGATGTACACTCCCAGGTTTTTAATGCTTCTGACCCTCTCCACAGTCGAGCTGTCGATGGTCAGTTGGGGGTGGTCAACAGAGTTCCTCCTAAAGTCCATCACAACCTTCTATGTCTTACATTGAGGGACAGGTTGTTTGCACTACACCATTCAACCAGTTGTGACACTTCCTCTCTGTAGGATGTTTTATCGCTGTTGCTCAGTATGCTCGCAGGCTCCGGTGCGGATGGTTGTAGTCAAACCCATCAGCACTAGGCAAGAGCATAAACCTCCCTGTTGTAAAGTTATGCTTCACATATAAAATTCCTGCAACAAATTATCTGTGTTGTGTGTTTCTCTTCACGCCTCCACGGACACTGATAAACTAACGTTACAGACAAGAGCACAACAGTATTATGAAGAGTGGGGCAAGTTTCAATAGGAAGTGAAAGAGGGCTGGACTGTGGGACTGTCGTAGAGGGACGCTTAGTTTGAATCTTTCTGACACCTTTTCGTATATCTTCAGTATCTGCTGGTAGTGTCTAAAGTGTATGTGTGGGTGAGACTAGTATTTGTGTTTGTGTCAGATCAGAGTCAACCTGAGCCTGAGCTGTACTTCTAACATTTGTTTTGTCTTTTTGTCCTGCTATGTGCTGAGACTGTGTAATGTGTAATGTGTTTCTCTTAGTAACACACCCTCATCTTCCCTTCTCATCAGACAAAAACCCACAAATCAAAACATCCTTCTTCATCTCCAAGCTCTACTTGTGACTCTTCAAGTTTTGCAAACTGACCCACGTGTGGTTTTTAATGACTGAAAATGTGTACAATTTAACAGTTTACTCATGGAGACATATTTTGATGCCCATATCTTTGGGATTGAACAATATAGGGCCTAATAAATACAGCTTCCAAAAGAGAAATTGCTTTAGAATGAGAGTGTAAAATGACATTAAAGTTACAAGCATGCACAATTTTTAAAAGCAACACAAAAAGTGCCTTTTCCTCATTTTGTCATTATTTGCATAAATTGCAGATTTTACTAACAGATTTTACTATTAGATCTACTAATCTCTGTGTAAAAATAAAACAATGATTCTAGCGTCTTTCTCAAGTCATTTTTCATCTCCTCTAATATTGCTCAAACTTTCATTTTGACACCCCTCTTGTGGGCAGGGTTGTCACTAGTAGGGTGAAAACTGTTGATAATTCTAGAGGTCCACTGCTCAAATTGCTCACACATTTCCAGAGATTCTTCCAAAATTTCTGTACACTGTCAATAAACAATGATATAGATTTTAAAGGTTGTATGCCTAAAAGTTGATACAAAAACAATAAAAAACAAACAGTAGGAATGTTGGTGGGTGTACAAGCAATGAAGACTTACATGTAGTGTAGACTTTTATGTAGTGTCCCTGTTCACCACAATGCATAGCCTACTTTTGGCTAGGGCACTATACATGTCACAACTGTAAGTAACTTCACACCAACACTAAATAGCTATAACAGAGTTGATTTTTAAATTTTCTGAAGAAACGTGTTGGGGTGTTAGGAAATGAAGGCAAGGGTGTTGTTATGTTGTTTGGGTGGCTGGTAGTTTTTTTTTGTCAAATGAGTGAGACGGTGGGGGAGAGCGAGAGAGAGAGATATGGGAATTAAATTAGGGGATTAAAGCAGCAGCACCGGATTAGTTATTGGGTTTTAATGATGCTATTTAATGAAATGGAAATGTCATAAAATTAAAAGAAAGAGCCTGTAGACTTACTGACATGCTCTTGTTTCTTTTATCACACTGTAATTTTACCCTCAGACACCCACCATGGAAACACTTTTTTTAAGTTTACAGCAATTAAATAATACATTTTTAATTTTTGTGTGATTAAACGCTGCTTATTGCAAAATATAATAATTTAAAAGGAAACTATTTTATGCATAGTTGCAATAAATGAACAGGCATACTTCTAACATATATTTTCAAATTCACCTCAGAACAAATGCATAAACATTTTATAAAACATTTATAGCCCTTTGCCTGCTAAAAACAGTTTCATGAAACTGATTTTACAGTTTCATTGTGAATTTGCTGATGGTGCAGGCTTCTCTCTATCACTCCATACTTCTCGCTGGCAGTAAGAACCATATAAAAAATGAAGGTTGAAAGTTTCATTGCTAGGTAGAGATTAAAACGCAAATATATAAACTTTTCTTAATTGCCTTACACTAGTAGGTTATTGGTAAAATGTGTAAATTTTACGTAGTTGCCTTTAAAATGTTTTGTTTAGAGTGATTTGCAAGGTAAAAACATGCTTGTATTACTAACCTTCTGTAAGAACATCGGAGCTCTGTGCTGAATTTCCTGTTTTCTTCCCACAGTGGTGCCAGTAAACAGGCAGTCATGAAACACATTGGGAGAGAGTCGTTGTGATAAAGACTCTTAGGGTAAATGTCTGTTGTTGTTTTTACAGTGTGATTTTCAGTTGTCCTGATGTGATCAATTTTACTTTTAAATGGCTGATTTACAAATAAATGTTTTGTTAATTGATTAATTTTACTAAGTAATGTATTTGTATTCTTTTTGTATTTGTTGATATAATGGTAATATGCTGTTAATTAAACATTAAATCAGATTTCTTAAACATTAAATCAGATTTTCTTCCAGAGATATAAATAACGGCTATTTTTGCTTATAACTTTTTAAAAACTTTGGTCTAAAATCATGAGTAGTCTCTTTAGATTCTTTGAGGTATGCAGAGTTAAATTATATCCATTGTTCCATGCAATTGTGTAATGGATGCGAGGCGGAAGCTCTTTCTAATTTGAGAAAGAGTCATAATACAGGCAATAGTCAGGCAGCAAACAATCAATAACGATAAACAGGCAATGGTCAGGGCAGGCAGCAAACAATCAAACGGTAGGCAGGCAATGGTCAAACACAATAGTAAATCCAAACCAGGCAAACAAACCAAAAGGGATAATCCAACAGGCAATAAACAAGAAGCAGACAAGATAATTTACAGGATATCAGACAAGGGTATAACGCTTGGTATGCAGACGTGATGCTGGCAATTCTTCGCAATGAGAGTCACTTGGAGCATGGCTTATATAGTCCCAAACAGGAAGTGATGTCACAGGAAGAGGAAGCAGAGGGAGCCTACAGATCAGTACTTGGAAGAGGGCTCCCTTTGCTGGCGTGGCTGAATGGGGCGTCTCATTACAGAATCTCCCCCTAGGAGCGACTCCCAGAGCTCTATGTGGATGCCCCCTACGACGTGGCATGGGTTGATCCTCCTCTGGAGGTGGCCTCCACAGTCGTCCCCGTGGTCGTGGTGCTGGACGGTCAGGTCTGGCTCGATGGAACTTCTCAGTAACCGTGGGATCCAGAATATCGTGAGCGGCTACCCAGGACCCCTTCCCAGTCCACCAGGTACTGGAGCTGGGCCCCTTCTGCAACGGGAATCTAGCAAGCCCCTCACCCTGTACGCAGGACTTCCAATGTCGGTGGAAGTCCTGGTTGTGGAAGTCCTGGTCCTTTCGGTGGAAGTGTGGCGGTTCTTGCACTTCCCCATGGGGGCCAGCATCCAGGTGGACCGGTTTCAGCAGGGACACATGAAAGGAAAAAGATCCTATAGTTAGCAGGAAGCTCTAACTGGTATGTGACCTCATTAATCTGTCTTAGAATCTTAAATGGGCCAACATACCTGGGGCTGAGCTTCCTGCTGGGCAGCCGCAACTTGAGATCTCTAGTCGAGAGCCAGACCTGTTGTCCAGGTTGATGGAGGATGGGGACGACGTCTGTGGTTCGCTTGGAACTCTTGACCTCTTATGGCGTGTTGCAGCCAGACATGAGCACGATCCCAAACTTGTTCACTGCGTCTCATCCAATCATCCACCGCAGGCACTGAAGATGGCTCTCCGGACCACAGAAACATGGGAGGTTGGTAGCCTAGGACGCATTGGAAGGGGGTAAGACCAGTAGATAAGTGTGTGAGAGAATTCTGGGCATATTCCGTCCACGGCAGGAACTCTACCAATCGATGGTGTTCCCGGCTGCAGTAGCTCCTTAGGTATCTCCCAATCTCTTGGTTGAGACACTCGACCTGCCCATTTGACTGTGGGTGGTAACCAGACGTTAGACTCACATTAATGTATAGGTGTTTGCAAAATGCACACCATACTTGTGAGGTGAATTGTGTTCCCTGATCGGACACGATGTCTTCGGGTATACCAAAGTTTCTGAAGACATGATTAAACAAGGCTTGAGCATTAGCAAGACCAAAGGGCATAACTAGGTATTCATAGTGTCCTCCGGTAGTCAGGAACGCCGTCTTCCATTCTTCACCAGCCTTTACCCTGATGAGATTGTAGGTGCTTCTCAGGTCCAGCTTGGTATAGATTATGGCCTCTCGAAGCTGTTCTAGAGCAGAGGGGACTAAAGGAAGAGGGTAACGAAACTTGACAGTGATATTATTCAAACCTCAGTAATCGATGCAGGGCCTTAATCCTCCATTCTTCTTCTCTACGAAGAAAAAGCCTGCCGCTGCCGGGGAAGTAGAAGGGCAGATGAAGCCATAGCTGAGGGCCTCCTCAATATAATTTTCCATAGCCTGGGTTTCAATACGAGACAGAGGGTAGATCTTACTTTGTGGTGGCATGGCATTGGGTAACAGTTCAATGGCGCAGTCCCAGGGCCGGTGTGGTGGTAGTTGAGTAGCTTTGGTTTTGTTAAAGACCTCATGGAAAGCTACGTAACATGGAGGAATTTGTATTTCCTATACCGATCCTAAAGGCTCACAACTGGTGAGACAACAAGGCTTGGAGGGTACAGAGTTCAGACAATGTTCAAAACAATAATCAGACCATGAAACTAGTTCTTTGTGCTGCCAAGAGATTATGGGGTTATGCTGAGTGAGCCATGGGTAACCAAGGATGATTGGGTATTTGGATGCCTGCAGTACATGAAATGAAATGGATTCTTGATGAAACATACCAACCTGTAGATTCACTGGACATGTTTGATGGGAGATGCCAGAGCCTATGGGTGGGTCGTTGACTGCGCTGACCCTGAATGGCTGGAACACAGTGTATAATGGGGATATGGTACGTGTCAACAAGGTCTTGACTAATAATATTCAGTGCTGCTCCTGAGTCAATGAATGCAACAGAGTTATACGTAGAAGTATCAACAGAGAGGTGAACATTCAAATGTAAAGCGGGTGACTTGGATGAAGTAAGGGTTTCACTCACCCGAGACATGGGACTTTGAGATTTCCTGGTTTTGTGTGGGCATGCAGCACAATGGTGGCCTGGTTCACCACAGTAAAAGCAGAGATTCAGCTGCCTGTCACGAGCTCTCTCCGTTATAGTTAGCTTAGTTAAACCAATCTGCATGGGCTCTGGTGTTAGCGAAGAGCTGGGAGGAGGAACTTGAGAGACCAGCGAACGTTTGGGAGCATTTCGAATCAAATTATCAATATGAATAGCCATGGTGATAAACTCATTAAGAGTTAACGCTTCCCCTTTGCATGCTAGTTCAGCTTGAAGATTTACAGATAAACTCTTGAGATTTACGGAACACCGCACAGAGAGCAGTGTTGTTCCAACCACTTTGCGCAGCTAGTATGCGGAACAAAATGGCGTGCTCTGTTACTGGCTTGTTACCTTGCGTCAGCTGGAGTAATTGTGTCGATACGTCCTTGCCCCCTGCAGGATACTCGAACACTTCTCGTACACCACTCATTCGCTTTTCCGCTTAGCAAAGACATCAGAAACATGCACTTTTATCATCAGAATAGAACAATTCATTATGGCATTGGAATAAATGTCCACTTGACGTAAAAACCCCTTAACCTTGTCTGCAGTGCCATCAAACTTCTCAGGAAGAGCGACTCTTACTGTGGGTGCAGTTTGAGAACGATTGATCTGTGAGAGATTCTCAACTGCAGTCTGCAAGGTGGTAATTTGCGTTTGGTAGTGCTTGATTAGCACCCCCTGGTAGTCCGCTGGATTCTGGTGAGGGGAAGTATTCTGTAATGGATTCGAGTCGGAAGCGCTGGTAGAATCCATGTGCAGACTTTATTAGAGAAAGAGTCGTAATACAGGCAATAGTCAGGGCAGGCAGCAAACAATCATAAACGGTAGGCAGGCAATGGTCAAACACAATAGTAAATCCAAACCAGGCAAACAAACCAAAAGGGATAATTCAACAGGCAATTAACAAGAAGCAGACAAGATCATTTACAGGATATCAGACAAGGGTATAACGCTTGGTATGCAGACATGATGCTGGCAATACTTCGCAATGAGAGTCACTTAGAGCATGGCTTATATAGTCCCAAACAGGAAGTGATGTCACAGGAAGAGGAAGCAGAGGGAGCCTACAGATCAGTACTCGGGAGAGGGCTCCCTTTGCTGGCATGGCTGAATGGGGCGTCTCATTACAAATTGTGTATTATTTTTTAAACTTGGTATGGGTCATCATTACCAAAGTGAAGGATTGTGTGTATTCTGTGTATAACACCTATACATTTGTTCTGTGTGATTTCTGTGGGATCCCATTTGGTTAGCTCTTCTCGTGAGGTTTCAGTGAGATCAAAGGATTCCCCCAGCTGTGCTCCTATCAGGAAATCTCTGTAGGACAATTGTTACCTGGTATAAAGCTCTGTCACACAGACAGAACTTTGGGTTAAGTTTCAGAAGACGGCTATGCTACACGAGCATCTTCAATAAAACTCTTTTCCCCTGAACTTGGTCCAGCTTTCTTTATTTATGTACTAGAAGCATTCTAGTACATTGGCGAGCCACCCAATGACTGCTCAGCCAAATTCAAGGAAAATCTAACAAAAGTCTGAGGTATACTGCATAACTTTGGGGCCGGTGCCCAAAAAACTTGTATGTAGCATCTAGAGACATTCAAGACAAAAATCTATGGAATTTGAGTTGATTGGTCATGTTTATGAAACCTAGAAAGTCCTAGAAACAAAATCGTTTTCCTTGGCTCATGCCAAAACACCCTATGATGTGATTTTATACCACATCTACGAATTTTACAACAAGCACATAGAAATTGATATGAGGCTGTATCATCACAAAACCTGGTATGTGTAATTACAGGCATGACCTGAGAATGTTTGCACAGTTTCATCATAGCGCCACCTACTGATCCATAGATATAAAACAAATTGCTATTTTTTGTCCATAACATTTGAAAACGTTGGTCTAAATGGCCAAGTCAAACAATATCCAATGTTCCATAGTCAGCCATTTTCGGCGTCAAGTATTTTGAATTTTGTTGTTAAATGCAGTATTTAACAAACGCAATTGTGTATTGTTACAAAACTTGGCATAGTTCATTATCACCATAGTCTGAGATGACCTGCAAAGTTTGGGGAAGTGCCACCTATTGGTCAAGAGATATAACAAAATTTATTTAAATATTTATAAAACATGACTGAAATAACATACTGTCATGCAACTCTCTTCTTTAAAGTCTTTGGCTCATGCTGAGTCCTGTGACAATTTGTTCTTCCAAATTTGTCCTACTCAATGCTACTTTCTGTCCGCCATTTTGAACTATATTAAAAATGTACTTTTTTAAACTACGCCCAGAGTGTTTGTCCAATTTGTACGAAAGTTAGTATTTAGCATCTAGAAACACTCTCAAAAAAAGATATGGAATTCATTTTGATTGTTTAAATTGATCTGTATCTTTACCAAACTTTTGTGTATTGATTTGTAACTTTGTAGGTGCCATTGTCACAACATCCTGATCACCTCATAAAAATTGGTGACAATGGATTTTACTTTTTGGGAAACTGCTTTTCCTAATCTCATTAGCAATGATGTCCACAATTTTTCCCTGAAAAATTTGGTATGTAGCATCTAGACACACTCTAGACAAAAAGTTATTTAAAGGTTTTTGGTAAACCCGACCGTTCTTGAATAATGTGCAAATGAATTCAACAAAAAGCACAGGACGTTAAGCTGTATCTTCACAACGCTTTTGTGTATTGACATAAAACTTAGTATATGTCATCACAGGTATGACCTGAGAGTACAAGCATGGCTACATCACGGCCACGTGCATTTAATTTTGAATGCTTTGCCCTATAATCATGAGGGTGACAAACAATAGCCAATGTTCTTTGTTTCCTTATAATAAATGCAATATCTTACAAACGCAAACATAGTATGTCTTTTTTTGGGACCATGATGTGAGAGTACCTGCAAAGTTTGGAGCCAGTGCCTCCTTGTGGTTGCAGAATGCCAAAAAGTATCTGAAGCTGTAACTCGGCAATGCTTTGATGTATGAACATGTAACCCAGTAGAACAATATTCTACACGCTTTGGGTTTATTTCTATGTATTTACAAATTATTTTGCTCTAACACAGAACTAAAATTTGTATAAATTATACGTCATTATATTGATGTAAGATAAATGAGTATATGCCTCTTTAAGAGCAAGATCCCAGATCAGGTTTGATTGGTTTACACATGCAAAAAATGTGGTATCTACGAGCAAGTCAGGTTTCTGTTATTCTTATTTGTTGATATGTGATAAGACCCTCCCTCCCGGGAAAATGAAAAATTGTGAGTGGTTAAGAGGGAGGAGAAGCGAGATTGAAGACGAGAAGAGAGGAGAGAGTTGATCAGCAAGATAGAGCTAACAATTGCAGTAGTTACAGTTAGTTAATCGATAACCCATCGTATTACTACATTGAAGTGTATCTAGTGTGCGAGTGTATATGCGGGTTGTTGCGTTTTCTTTTTGTTTACCTCCGAGTTCTCCATGTATGTTTTTCCGCCATTGCGGTTGCATCATTCGCTTGGTAATAGCGACTGTGCTGCAAGTTATCCTAAAATTAACTTAAAAGACGAGCACAAGGACTCAGATCAATGTGAATTCGACGTGTGATTGGACCGAGCGAAACCAGATAGCGCACCAGATCACCGTGAGGTCTGGGGTTCCTATGGCTGCGTTGGAAGGTGACACATCGGCTGCCAGGGACAGTGCAGGACAAGGAGCAGGAGGCTTAACACAGGATTCCCGATCTCGGGTTTGCATCGCCCACGAAAACAAGGTATTGTTGTTGGTTTATTTGTGCTCAGGAGAGTGAAGAGGCCCATTTTCAGTTTCTCTGGCCACCACGAACACGAGCGACGATTCAATGACTGCTTGGTGCGTGTGGGCCCACATATTGTTTGATATCTGTTTATACAGTGTTATTCAGCGCGCTTAGAGTACTCAAAGCAATATTTTGACATCCAAAGTGAGTTTTGTTTACAGCCAATTTCCTGTGTGTTTGTTTGCTCAATTTTGCTCTTTACATCTATTCTAATTAAATTCTTGGTACTTTGCTAATTATTTACGTGTTTTATTCATCCAAAAGAGGTTCTGTATTTGAGTATAGTTCTAAATTTTAAGTAACTTTCTAAATAGAAATACTTAATTCAGTGACACCAGAGGGGCCTTAATACAACATCTCCATCTCTCATTATTTTATTGAACCCAGTGCTGCCCCTTACTACTCTGCTAGAAAAGGAGGTAGGGGGCGCTACAAACAAATCTTTGCATGTGTCATTTTGACACATCCTGACTGCATCTTCAAAATTTGGTGACATCTTGTTCAACATTTTGTTTTGCTGTTGTAAGTGGGTTTTAGTTGTTGTTTTTTTATGTCTTCATCAGTGATGTCCACAAGTATTTCACTTTGTAGCAATGGTGGGCATGATTCTGATAATTGCTTCTTGCAAATGCATTTCATAATGTTGTTCTTTTTCTGCCAAAGGTCAGTGTGTCAAAAGCTGTAAGTCACAGAGAAACCAAACTTGATAATAAGCTCATTTACATTTTGGTCAATATCTCTGCTTTTGGGGGCAAGAATTAAAACTTTTCCCCTAAATCCTAAAAATTTGCCCTACAAAATATATATGTCAGATTTAATTGCCTTGAACAATTTTTAAGCCATTTTAAATAAAAAAAATTATCCTTTTAAACTCCTACTAGGTTGTTTATCCAACTTGTTCAATACTTGACATGCATTACCTAGAGCAAAAAGTTGCTGCTACAGGCATCAAATTTTACCAGGAGGGAACAGTCCAGGAGAAGGTTCGTGACAGTGATTTTTTGCTTCTGTGGTGTGGCACCATTAGGCGGTGCTCACTAGCAGAACGCAAGCTTCTGGAAGGCACATAGGTCCGTACCAATGAGTTTAGATAACTTGGTGACCCAGTGGTTGTTTGTGAAGTCTGGTGAAAAGAAGAGTGAGATGTGCTCTCTTTGGCTCGTTAAAGACTACCCTCTCTGCTGCATTCTGAATCATTTGCAGTGGTTTGGTAGTACTTGCTGGTAGGCTCGCCAGGAGAGCATTGCAATAGTCCAATTTGGAGAGAACAAGAGCTTGTACAAGGAGTACATTTATATACCTTTCAGCATTCATAGTGCCTTTGAAAATATGCAAGCTGCTTATACCATATGCACTTATGCACCATCAGAGATGCTGGCTTTTGAACTGAATGCTGATAACACGCTGGAAGGTTTCCCTCCTCTTTAGCCCGGAGGACACGGCATCCATGATTTCCAACAAAAATGTCAAATTTTGTCTGACCATAGAACACTTTTCCACTTTGAAACGATCCATTTTAAGTGAGCCTTGGCCCACAGAACATGACAACACTTCTGGATCATGTTCACATATGGCTTAATTTTTGTATGATAGAGCTTTAGTTAGTATCTGCAGTTGGCACGGCAGATTGTGTTTCCAGAAACCAGTATTCCTGGGCCCATTTAGTATTTTGTATTCATGTCAATGACAAAATCATGCCAATGAGTGATGCAGTGTCGTCTAAGGGCCTGAAGAACACGGGCATCCAACAAAGGTCTTCAGCCTTGTCCCTTGAGATTTCTCCAGTTTCTCTGAATCTTGATGTTATGCACTGTAGATGATGAGATTTGCAAAGCATTTGCAATTTGACGTTGAGGAACGTTGTTTTTAAAGTATTCCACAACCTTTTTACACACTCTTTCACAGATTGGAGAGCCTCTGCCCATCTTTACATCCCTCTTTGATAGCCAATCAAAGTGAAAAGTGAAAGTGACATTTTTTGTCAGATATGGTTACCCATACCCGAAATGTGACCTCTGCATTTAACCTATCACAAGTGAGGAGTGAACACACACTGCAAGTCATGAACACACACCCGGAGCAGTGGGCAGCTATCGAGGGTTAGGTGCCTTGCTCAAGGGCACTTCAGTTGCTACCCGCCGGCGCTGGAATCAAACCAGCAACCTACTGATTACAAGCCTGACTCCTTAACCAGTAGACCACAACTGCCCCTACCGTGTTACAGACATGATGTCAATTAACTTAATTAGTTGCTACATGTTCTCCCAGCTGAATTTTTGCCTGAACAAATTGCCTTTTTAGCCCTTTGTTGCCCCCATCCCAACTACTGTAGCAGGCATCAAACTTGAAATAAGCTCATTTAGTGGATAAGTTCTCTAGTTCTCTATGTTCTATTGTGTGTAAAATATTGGCTCATGTGATTTGAAAGACTTTTAGTTTTCAATTTATTTTAATATAAAAAACGTCCCAACATTTCCAGAATTCAGGTTGTCTTAAAAATTAAATGCCTAAAAAATTTAAAGAAAGTCTCTACAAAGCATAGAAACCTAACAGGTGTACGTGCATAGCCTTGAATGTGAGAAACTATGATCACAATCATGTCCATGAAACAGTTTGCTCCTATTCAGAAAAGGACAATTTAGAGGACAACATCTATTGCACACCTTATCCAAAAATATGACCTTAACATTTCTGCTTTGAACCCTACAATACACTCATCTCATAGTCTTACATAGCCTTACACAAGTGCATTACTATACACACACAATTTGTTTGTTATAACAGACTGAGGAACAAGTCAGAATTGTTTTCTGTAGTTATTCTTATTGTGTTTATATTAATATACAGGGAGTGCAGAATTATTAGGCAAGTTGTATTTTTGAGGAATCATTTTATTATTGAACAACAACCATGTTCTCAATGATTCCAAAAACTCATTAATA
>JAZGTK010003560.1:0-16469 GCA_036877625.1 Ambastaia sidthimunki
AGGAATGTAAACACATGCATAGACAGCCTCAAGCTAACATGTATATACACATGCCTGCTTAATTGCTTCTGTTTTTTTGCATTAGTAATGCGTGTTCATCAGATGCAAAAGAATAAAGGCACGGTTAAATTTTTAAAGGTATTTGTACAAATTCACTGACATGTTGACATGCAAATGATTTTTGTAGTTGATATAAGATGGAAAACATAGTATCACTC
This sequence comes from Ambastaia sidthimunki, assembly GCA_036877625.1. Lineage (NCBI taxonomy): Eukaryota > Metazoa > Chordata > Actinopteri > Cypriniformes > Botiidae > Ambastaia > Ambastaia sidthimunki. Next base: position 219 of record JAZGTK010003560.1, read on the forward strand.
CATGAATTTCAAAATATTCATATCATCAGAAGCTGCCTTTGAATTTTCCCAGTTGATTCCCAGTTAAGAACAGTTGTCTGTAGCTTAGTGCAGTATTTACTCAAAAAACTTGCTTATGCTCAAACAGGAAAATCACTGTGTTATACAAACACTTGCTATCTTACTGATTTATTTATTATAAGCTATTCCAATATTGTAATTGTTGGAATGTTCTATTTGGGAACCTAATCCAGAAAAATACAGTAAATACTGTAGTATGAATTTGTATACAGACTAGGAATTAACAGTTACAACCATAATGTCTGGAAAAAGCTGTTATATAATTATGTATGTACTGTACTGTAAATACATTAATTGTACTGTACTGTACTTCTCTCCATTGTAAAATGAGGAGGGAGGAATTTTGCTGTTGGCCTGGGAAATATCACCAAAAGCTCTTATTGCTCATTTTTACAAGTGAAGATAATAATTCACACTTCCATGCAAAAATAACTGCGAAACATTTGAATAAAGCTTTTCCCTAGAAATAGTTTTTATTCAAATTATTGTTTGCAGCAAATATTGGTTTGTGGTATGTGATCGTAATGTTGCTTAACAAAAGTGGGTTTATTGATCTCTGTGTCTGTATTTTGTGCCAGCTAACATCTCAGAACATTGGCTAATGTTCTCTTAAAATTATCCAAAAACTTTTTTGTTATATATCGTACATCAAAACATTATTCCTAAGTTGTTAGTGAAACGTTTTAAAAATGGTACCGAATTAAAATAGTTTGAATAATAACCAAGCAATAATGTTAATGCAATGTCTGAACAACAAGACATATTGAACGTTGCTAGAACATTTGAAATAACAATTTAGCGTTTGTATTACTTAATGAAAACATTTGAGAAATGTTCTTACGACCTAAACTTGTTATCTTGGTATTCAATGGAGAATTTTCTGATGATGTGTTGTTAGAGATAAAGATTCACTGATGGTCTTAACTTGATGGTCTTGGTCATAGTTTGGATGTTCAGCTTGTCAGTTTCTCTGAGCTTAAGGTTTCTGTTAATCACGTTTTAAGTTCTCTGAAATTCATCCGTTCTGCATCTATAAGCCGGTTTTCTCCATGCACAGAGGGGTAGTTGGAACCTTGAATGGCAGTGGCAGCCCCTGTCAGCGAGACTAAATGTTCAGCCCAAGGTGTCGAGAGAACTTTCTGTTCAGAGAAAGGTGAAAGCAATCTGTTCTCTGTGTTAAGAAGTTTGACTCTTAGACCTCTTTGTTTGTGGCTAGTTGCTCAGGGGATTTCTCAAGCCCATGAGGAAAATACTGATTAAGCTTATATAATCTTCTGGCAGCCGCAACTCTCAGTGTTCTGCTGTTTTTTTTCTTTTCCTTCTGTGTGGTAAGTGAGTGTGTGTGTGTGTGTGCATTGGATTGAGTGTATAAGTATATATAATATTTCAACTCACTGAAAGGACTCAAAACAGCCGTCTCAAGCAACCCTCGGCCAAGCCACACTCTTTCTTGTACAAATCTTTTCTTTTCGTCTCCTATAGTGACATTTTCTTGCACTATTAGCCTGCTCTCCCTCTCTCTCTCTCTCTCTCTCTCTCTCTCTCTCTTTCTCCCTCTGACACACACACACAAGTTTGCCGATAGAATAAACTTTACAGAAGTTTCACTGCAAAAAACTGGAAACTGCCTGAAGCTCTCCAAACCTCCCCAACCTGTTCTAAGCGTGAAGAATTACTTTAATAGAGTGACAAACATCTGCTTGTTTTCTTTAACACCATTGGAGTGTATGTAACTAAACATGAGATTTCCTGGCCAGATTCAGTCGCCTGGTGAACTCCAATTCATCTGCGTTAAATTCCCTTTTTAATTATAAATTTAATTGTATATAAATTATAACTATATATACATTTAATTATAAAACTGCCGTTTCCTTCAGTAAACACAGATCTGGTACGTGCAGGGCGACATGAGAACAGTATTAGCTGAAGTTCAAGCTTTGCTTCTGTGTTAAAGCTACAATCTGAAGCCTCTTTATCGCCATCTCTGTTTGAAACATAAAATTGCAGTTTTCTTTTTGAACATTGAGGTCAAATTGTGCCAAACTGACATTTGCTGGGAAATCAGACCCAACAGCTCAAATTGTAAATCATTATTAAATCTTACAGTTGTGAATCCAGGTCAGGAGACCGTTTTGAACGCTGATTTGTCATATACATGCTCAATAACTTGTTTTTGTTTATTTTTAATCAAAATTGCAGTTTTATAAGAAATGCCACATTAGAGCCGCCCTAAGCTTTCATCTGAGCAACACAAAACAACACGCAATAAACATTCTAGATAAACATTGTTCTGCTGGTACCGGTTTAATACAGTACTTAAACATTTTCTGACACAAATGTGATATCCATGCATTTGATTAATGCCTTTTATTATTGGGGCTGTTTACCCATAATGCCCCTGTGGAGGGAAACCCCAGATTCCTGAAACAGGCTGATGTGTCATGCGTGTGATGTGCTCAGTCAGTCAGATGATGTCCTGCCACAAACTTCCATTGCTTTACCGTGGTAAAATATACAGGCCTCTGGGTATTGCCAGAACATGACAGCGATGAATAAAAACATTTCAGAAAGCAACCTGTGAAAAGAGAAGGAAAGAATTAGCCGCAGGAACATTGAGCAACCTTCTCCCCACCTGTAGACTCTCTGCCAGAAGTTGTATAAGTAATCACTTCAGGTATGTTTTTCTTATTGGCCCTTATTGGCTTCAGTTCACATTTAGTTGCAAATAAAATTTGCGGGTCATATTTTAAATGCTTTAAAAAATATTTTGGCGCAGGTTCTCAACCCCCTGTCCAATCCTGAACTCCATTTCTTTTGGTTTTCATAAATCTTTTTAAAACATAATGTTCTTGTAGCTCAATAGGTAAAACACTGTGTTAGTAACACAAAGGTTGTGGGTTCGATTTCCAGGGAACACACGTGATAATATGTAGAACTTGTATGCACTGCAAGTTGTTTTGGATAAAAGTATATGCCAAATCTGTAAATGTAATCAGGTCTGGATCATGTTTCGTTTTGGCTGTTTTGAGTGTGCTAGCTCTGTTCCAAAACCTAGCAAATTTCCTATATAGGTGGTAGACTTTTAAAGTAGCATACCCACTAACATGATGGCCTAATGATTAATTTGATTAATTTGAAAAGCCCTGTATAGGCAGCAACTTGCATAGGAGACGTTTATAGACGTTTATTATGAGTTTGATGTTAGCAAGTTGTCTAATAACATGATATTGGCATATCAGTACATAGCCCACAGGTATTTGGACTGTTCCATTTCTATTTAACTATTTTACTTTTTGTTATTGAGTGTATATCAACAATTACAGCTACAACTTTTGCCTCTCTACTGCCATCTCTGTTTGAAACATAAACTTGCAGGTTACTTTTTTAACATATGTTTAAGACAAATGAAGCCAGACTGACATTAACTGGGAAATCAGACCAGCCGGCTCAAATTATAAATCATTATTATAAACTTACACTTGTGAATGAAGGTAGGGAGATTGTATTGTCACTTTTGTCCGTCACTTTTGATTGTATTGAAGGCTGTACTTGCTCAAAAACTGATTTTTGTTGTTTTTTAACCCATAATAGTTACAGATTGCAGCTTTAAAAATCATTTGACATCATTGATTGACACCATAGATACAAAATAACGTTAATATTGTAAAGCTTGTATCACTTTTATCATTTATTTTTTTTTTATAGTGCTTTTAAGGTACACATTGTATCAGTATGTGTTTCCTGGGAATCGAACCCATGACCTTTGTGCTGCTAACACAAGACTACCAATTAAGCTGAAGATATGTCAGACAGCAACAAAATTGAGTGTTTTGTGTGTTATTTTTAAGTTATTCTGCATTCCCAGCAGGGGGCGTTTTTCATCATCATCATCATCATCGATGTCTCATGGCCGTCTCATCTTTGACGCAGAGAGCTCACTGTAACTCAGACCTTCTCTGCACCATTGACTCACGGTAGCCAAACAAAACCTGCCGGAGTGTTTGTTTGCTTTGGGAGAAAGTAGCTAAAAACGTTCTTACCCTGTCTGTCCTGCAGCGCTGCCAAACTCAGAAAACCAGTGGCTAAACAAGATGATGCAATGTCTCAGTCATCCTCTATCACAAAACAGACAAACTGCTGTTGTTCAGTAGTTTGACGTGGACTCATGACCTGATGTCTGGTCCACATTGCGTCAAGTTTTGCCTAAGAAACGTCAGCTCAGAAACGGACTGACTGACAGCTTTTGTTTGTGTTATTTAGAGGCAGGTTTATTTTAAAGCTGTAATCTGTAACTTTTTTTTGGTGTTGAACAAAATCTGTTCAACACTCATTAATTTGAGCTGTTGTGTACGATTTCATAGGAAATGTCAGTTTGGCTTTATTTGACTTTAACATACGTAACGAAAATAATGTAACCTTTCATTTTATGTTTGAAACGGCCAGTAAAAGAGCTTAATTCACACAGGACAACTACACACCGGTGTAACATAGTACAGCAAGTCCTTCCATCAAGACAAAAGCTGTTCTAGTAGCTGTTCTAGGCCTGGTAAGGGTCTGTCATCCAATTACACACAGAGAAACGGGGCCGCCCACATCCTGTGACAGTCAGTTAACCTCTTCACCCCTTGATCGTGCACATAAAAGGTGTTTGTGCCTGACTGCATTGTTTCACTGGCAGTACCAGCAGGATTTACATCGAGATGGTGCAAAAGCTTTGATCACCTTTCAGGCTGCCCCTGAAAACCACACACACACACACACACACATACACACATATATCAGCCTGTTCACCTACTGTTGTTGCTCTCATCTGATTGGACAGAAGTTTAAAGTGAGAAAATAAATGCTATTCATGTACAATATGTGTTCATGTTTAGCACACATTTTATTAGCATTAAATGAATGATATTGCTTGATCTGTCAATGCATAAACAAAAACACGTTTTTTGTCTCATTCCGCAGGTATGCTATTCTGTGTGGACTCCTGTCAGAATATGAATCGATCCAAAATAAAATAAAAAACGGATATCTTTTCAAGGTGGGTGAAAGAGTTTTGACACTGTCGTGTGCATATATTTACATCAGTTTTGATGGGTTTCATGTTTATCTTCACTCAGCAGTGTGTTTGTAGCTACGCTACGTGCATGTTGGCATGTTGAAGTGCACGCTACACGTCTGCTAGCGTTTGGTCACGCTTCACTCAATGAAACGTTGAAACAACACTATTTCTTATTATTCAGGTCAATAGTGATGCTGCAAAGCTTTTATATTTTGAGATCATCAGGTGAAGAAGAGAGTCACAAAATAATAAGTAGTCAAACAAATTTGACCCTTGAATGAATTACGGTTTATTTTGTACTTTGTGTGCAGAAACCTGTGAATGAATGTAAGCATGAGGTCTTAGCGATTTTAGCGATTGGATGTGTTGATGTGAGTGTAGCGTCAGGCTTCTGGGAGATTTAATGTCTCTTATCTGAGAGGAAATTGAATGAGGGCACCACACACACACACACACACACACACATTTCATAAGAGCAGATTGTCTCTGATACACGTAGCATTTTATCTTAGCTGTCAGCTACGTTTCCAAACACCACACACCTGCAGAGCTCTGGCAGGTGAGAGGAGAGAGAGAGAAGAGAGAGAGAAAGAGAGAAAGAAAAAGAGAGAGAGAAAGAGAAAGAGATAGAGAAAGAGAGAGAGAAAGATGAAGAAAAAATGTGTGTCATGGGTTTTACATTTATCTGCAAGAGAGTTTAGGATAAATATTGGAGATACCTCAAAAAAAGTTCTGCCACAAAGAAAGAAAGAAATCTTTTTCTCTTTCTCTCTGAAACTTGGTTTTAGTAAAAAAACAAGTTAGCTGGTTTGGGACAGATCGATATTGTTTGGATTTTTAAGGGTCTGATTAAATCTTGTGTGTTACTTTTTTTTCTCTGGTTTAATTTGTACTACACTTTACTAAGGAAGAAAAAAAATTATTGGTGGCCATTCCTAACTTTTGGTAATCAAAGATGTTTAAAGTAAAAAAAAAAAGCCTCTCTCACTTTCACTTTCTCTCCAGGATCATTTGGATAAAGCCATTGAGCTGAAACCTGAGGATCCACTTTCGTATTACCTTCTGGGTCGCTGGTGCTATGCCGTAAGTGATTCTACATTAGTGTTTATTGAAACTCGTAAAATAGTTACAATTTTAAATACTTAAATAGTAGTTTAGTTAAAGGGACAGTTCACCTGTTCATCATAATCATTTGTTCTTTATAGAGTTCAACCAGAACTCTATAATGTTCCACAGAACACCAAAGGAAACCTATTTAGTGATCATGAATGAAATTCATTAAGAAAACTGTGGGAACCTGCAGTATTCTGACTGCGTAAAGAAGCCCCATTGTCTGCCTGCACACTGATGAGCTGAATTCACATTCACTCCTCTTTCAGTTCACATTAAGATTGTTGCGTTTGCAGGTGTCTCAGTGTACGTGGATTGAAAGGAAAATTGCAGCTACTCTGTTTGGTGAGCCGCCCAGTGCCACAGTCCAGGACGCCTTGCAGAACTTCCTCAAGGTGAAAAAGTTTTGATACACTTCCTGATTTTTCATATTTGAAAAGTAATTTCAGATTTGATGTAGTTATTTTAATTATATACCGACCAAACAAACAAATCCAAATGTATATTGTCTAATATTGAACGTTTAGTTTTGTAAAGAAATGTGTATGTAGACGCTTTATAGTTTTCTACAAAACTAATTTCAAGCATTTAAGCCTGAAGTGCTTCAACATCTTCAGCAATAAAACCATTTCAGACAGACAGAGATCCGTTTGTGCTGCAGAGGGGGTTGTTCTGAGGGTCCCAAGTTCATTTATAAAAGAGATTAACCTGTGTTCCTGCATTTAGTGTTTTTACTCTCTGTCCTCTTTAGATTCTCATATCCTTTGAATTGCAACCATCATTTCTTATTTAAGGGGCCTGTGCTTAGACTTGTTGTACCCTGCCAAGACAACTTCAAACAGCCAGTCTGCTGTCTGACAAACATTCTGCAGTGTTATACAACAACCAGCCTGAGAGCTGAGGAGAAGTACAGAGTCTTTCTTTATCTTTAATCATTAATGCTGCAATCCGTCACTTTCGCTTTTGTATCTTTTGCCATTTCTGGTTGAAACAAAGAACTGCAGCTACACAGTCAAAATTACGGATTGTAGCTTTATTATCGCCTCTGATTTTCTACCGAATACTGTGCAGGGTTTGTCTGAAAACATTCATCTTCAAACACACATCAAATGATTTACTTTCATACAGAAACCAGCTGGTATGTCCGGTGTCACAGCAGAAAAACAGGAGGTTCTCCAAACGATAATTAACGATTTCCTATTGTTCCTAGCGTTTGAAATTTGTTTAAAAATGTCTTAACATTTTTAATTGTGGTGGGTTGTCCTTGTAAATTTGATAGTTTATTTATTTTAAATATGAGCTCATATATGTGGCTGTTCCAGCGTTTATCTTTCGTGTGATTGTGTAAGTCTCATAAATGTCGACAGCGTTATTTACCGCCGTGATTATAGGGAGGAGGTTTATGACCTGCAATGATAATTGTTTAATATCTCACTGAACACGCAAAGTGATGAAGAATGTGCTGTAGATGTTTGGCTGAGAGCTGTGCGGTTCATTTTTCGAGACAGGTGTGTTTTTCATTAGTCTGCGTACGTCAATTAACTACACCTAAAATTACAAAAAATCTTGTTACATAAACAGCCATACTTAGATGTTTTTTTCTTACCAGTCTGTATTCCTCCATTCTAAAGATGCTTTTATTCTAACAGGCACAATAGTGCTGTGATGTATGAGTGCAAATGTCAGATTGTATTTTGTCCCATTTGCTCACTTTGTCTTATGTTTTAATTTGCAGGCAGAGGAGATTTGTCCAAAGTACTCCAAATTCAACTATGTGTTTTTGGCCAAGGTAACAACCCTTTTTTGTCATCTGAATTATTTTAATGCAAGTAAATGTTAATAGTTGGTATCTCCATTCTAAAACCTAGTGAGTTTCAAGCTGGTCCAGATAATGTGTTCTGGAGTAAAAAATATGTATCGCTCTGTATCCTGTATTCTCGTTTTCTCTTTCTATTCCTTCCTACATTTCACTTCAATCTTGGATGCGTTTTCTCACTTGTTGCACTGAATTCTGGGATTGCGTTATTTACAAAAGATACATGCAATGCTAGGGTGGGCAATTTCTAATATATTTACACCAATTAGTTCTTGCTATCAGGATGTGAAGAGACTTTCAACCAGCCTAACAAAAAATGTTATCCTACCCTGCCTTTAAAATTTGGACAAAACCTAAAAAGCAACGTAATTATGCAGCCCACCTTCACATCCAAAACAACTCCTGTATTGTTTTAAAATGTTGCCTACTTAGGCAGCTCACTAGATTTTGGAACGGAGCCCGTACTGCCATTAAGGAAGACTTCTGGTAATGGTTTACTATAATGTAACATAACACGATATATCACTTTTCTCGTCAGTGTTACAAAGATCTGGGCCAGAAGAGTCAAGCGGTTCAGATGTGTGACGCTGCCTCAGCGATGCGCGTCGGGACTAAAGAGGTGCTTGTCTCATTCAGATGAATCGCTTTGATGTAACTGCTCACTACTTTGTCTTGGCATTGTGGGTCTTTCCCAGAAACCAAATTGTTTTTGCTTCTCTCCAAAGGACGAAGAGGCACAGAAGGAATTGGACTCTCTTGTCTCAACTCTATAATCTCCAGCAAAAGGGAACAAAGACGTCTTTCTCTGTGTTTCGTGTCTCGTCTTTGGAGCTGTGACCGGACTGTAGCTGTTTATCCACAACATATAAATACCACAACATGTGAACTACAGATGTTGGCCATTCAACATGTAGAGAGTTGTGTGAAAATAGCTGTTCATCTGCGTTTATAGTGCCTCCATTATCAGCAATACTGTTTCTACATGCAGAACAAGGTTCTGTTTGTTTTCAGGTTATGTACAGAATACTGTATGTGTTTATCCAGGACAGTTTTTCCTTTCATTCCCTTTGCCTTTTTAAACAGTTTTGTTTTTGAGTTAACAGAAAAGGCAACAATACACAGTGTGCTTGCCTCTTATTGGCTACGGCGTGACCCTCATGAGTCGCTGTTGTTTCATACCTTTAATAATACCTAAACTCTTCAAATTCCCACAAGACACAAGGGATGATGTCATCTTGTATGGGGTGGCCTATTTACTGGAAGGGAAATGACACCCTCCAACAAAGAAAATCCCTGAGCAAGTAAAAAAGGGTTTCAGAATACATTGAATTTTGTCACTGGATTCCCTTGACTAGTTTCAACAGCCATCATCTTTATCAGACAATAGTCTCATGTAGCCACTTTTGATTATTGGCATAAAGTCTGGTCCAGTTTGTAGTTTATTCTGGCCAAATGTACAGGAAAGAGCTGTTTAATTGTCATTACCAACATAAACCAACATAAAAAATATCGAATTAATTGAGCAGCGTTGGTCCACAGCCAAAAGTTATGCAGCCTGACTATGACTTTATCAAATTTACTTCTGGATTCCCTCTGTGAATTATGTGTTATTGGTGTTTGTATGTCGTAGTATGATAAAATAGTTGGTGATTTGTCTTTATTTCTATACATATTATGTTTTGACCAGAAATGATTAATAATTTTGGGGACCACGCAAGTGGAAGGTCCGGTTTTCTCCTCTTATGTCATTGCAAATGTTAGTTTTAATGTTTTGATAATCCAGCATTAAGAATCTAAAAGGATTTATAATTGTATGTGATATCTATATAATGGTGAATAATTTTAGATGAATAATTATGTGTACAGTGCATTGAAATTCATCACATTGGTGAATGTAACGGTATATGAGAATCATCACTGCTGCTCATTATAAAACTCGCTGAGGTGAATTCTGACTGTTGTGCAGTGATTATATTGTTATATATAATGTATATAATGTCACTGGTGGGACTTACCTGATAGAACAGTTAATATTCTTATGAGTTACTTATCTTGCCCTTGGGCTTGTTTTTTGTCAGCAACTTTTTGAGTTTTTTTTAATGTGAGTCGAATGGTTTTTCATTACCATCTACAAACATTTGTCCCCATTTTTAATTTTCTAAAATATCTTGGAAATTGGTGTTGTGCATATAGCCCTCCTGACAAACATTGTTCAAAGAATTGTGTTTCTGCAGTTAGTTAAGGCAATGAATTTTAAATGTAGGTCAGACTGTGCCAGTAGTTTTCAGGCAGTGTTATGCCTGTACACTCTTGTCCAGAATAAAGCCAACCAGGGGAATGCCAGTAAGAAAGCCATTGAAGAAAAGGAGCTGGGCTGATTTTCAGCTGTTAAGCAGAAGGTGATATTACAGGCCACTCACATGAGTCAACACTCATCGGTTGTAAACAAATAAGCGATTCATGTCTTGACATCTGCCTCTTTCTTACATCTGTTCAGAGTCTCAGAAGCACAGCTTTGGGTTAATGAAAGTCTTCCTGAGCAAGGGCTTATGATGATTGCCCTTCTGTATGAACATGTTTTATGTAGAATGACATAAGATGTTGTTGAAGTGTTGTTGTAATGAGAACATTGTGATTTCAATACAATAGTGTCCTCAAAACTTAGCCATAAGTTCCAGGTCTAGACGTTGAAAATCTCCAAACATCTCTGAACATCCTGAGAGGACAAATGAAGATGATGGAGGTGAGAATCTTACTTCTTCTATCCTGTGAACTCTCAAGTCTGGTGAAACATCTAATACTGTATATAACTTTGTGATTCATGTATTGCGTGACAACGATTTCGGAGTTTAAGCCACTCTGAGTAAGCCACACTGTTTCATGGACTAAAAAGATTTAATATGCAGTGTTTACCAAGGTTTTGCTGGTTAGCATGAGCCAGTGAGCAAGACCATAGACCTAATTAAGTGCACCTAAACCAGCTAATCTAGTTCTTTTGGATTGTCTTTTGGTAGCTAAACTCTGCAGGTCTGTGGACAAATTATATTGCCGACAACTTTGTACCCAAAAGTGACCAAAACCTCCTTTTGGGAACATCCTCGCTTGTAAAAATGCTATAAAATATAGTAACTAAAGAGTGGTTTAAACTCTAAAAATGAAGAGTTTTCTGTCAGGGTTAAGACTAGGATGTGGGTTTGAGTTCAGTTACAGTGTTTATAACTAGCTGTGTATATAAACAGTAGAAGTCTATGGAATGTCCCATTTACACAGATAAGTAAATGTGTGTGTATATGCATATAACAGGACCTCCATTCTTCCTCAGGAACTGAAAACCATCTCCGGGTCTCTCATTACCTGATGTGTGTACATCAGCACAGCACAGAAATAAATACCTGCGGGATATGACCTGGATTCTTGGAGGGCTCCTCTAGATCCAGTGCTAATGAGGACCTTTAGAACTTCTTGTGAGAGGAACAGAAGGTGTGTCTTCCAGTAACTAAAGAGCCAAAGCTGTGTTGTGAGATCAGTAGCAGAAACTCATTATACTGAATGTTTGGTTAGTTCCAGCACTAGATTCTTGTGGTTCTTTGTTGAATGTTAAAATGCAGATAAACTGCTACGTTTTCAACATCTCACATATTCCACAATCTTACTGTTAATGTTCAATGGTAACGAGTGTTTTCTTCTTACCAGGGTCTGGGAGGGGAGCAGGAGGCTGTATCACTAATCAGTTGGCTTTATCTGGACTTGTCACGCACACATTCAAAGCTCGGCTGCTGGCTACAAACCGCCAGCTGATCAGAACAGGATGTGCTGGGATCGTGAGATAAAGCACTTTCGAGGAAGGGTCTGTACAAGACACTTTCCTTGTCTTTTGAATGGCGGGTCGAGTTGCTGCTTGCAAATATAATGTGTGCAATGGGTGAAGTTGGAATAAGCATTAACTAGCTGTTATCTTTATGCAGCTGCATCTTTACTGGACATTTAGATGTAGACAGCTTGTTAGGTTTTGAAACAGCCTTTGTGTCTAAGTCGTGAAGAATTAACCATTTTATTTTTACTGAAAAAGAAAGAATACATTTATTAGCTATGAGAAAAATCAAAACATTTGAAATTGCACTACATTTAATCACAAAAACTGCAGACAGTACACAGTTTAGAATTTACACAGCAGCCAAATGTCAGAGCTTATATGAAGTATAAAAAATAATATTAAGTGTTTGTATCACATAATGGGAACTAGATATCATTAACTCAGTTACAAACTTTTATATCAGACTCTTTGCACGTAAAATGTACATCTAAAACATACAATTACATCTAACTATATTCCAGCAGTTTGTAGAAACAAGCAAAACTAGTAATCATAACATACACTGTAAATGTTAGTGAACAACAACCTCAAGTTCCTTTTATGACACCTTTAGCTAGAAGGGACTCGAGGGACATAAAATGTATTTCCTGTTATGCATGAGAAATTATTCAATTTATGAAAAAACAGATTCAGATATCCAGAATAGTTTGACTGGAGTCTGTAAGGAAGTACAGCGTCTTCCTCTCGTAAATGTTACTGATGCCAATAAAGTTACATGATTTTTCCGACATTATTTAATTGGAAGGAGGTTAATGCTACACACTGGACTGTGTGTGTTGGTTAATCCAAGATTAATCTGAGGAAGTCTATAATAACAAGGCACAGACTTCAACAATGCTGAACTGAGAATCAGGAAACACTATCAAGGAGAACAATGATTAAGAAGAACAACGTGTAAAGTGCAGTAGGATTATACTGTACAAATGTCTCATTTAATGAGCTTTATACATTGACATTAACAATGCAGCGAAGGGCCAGTTTGAACTCAAGTACCCTCTACAGCAACAAAAGCAAACAGCAGTCTTTTGAAGCAACCATAGTGACAGTGATTTATGACTGCACCTGTAAATATCAACATTGTTTTTGAATTGGACCTGATTTTAATGCAGAATTCTGGTCCTAATGGCTATAATTATAATTCATAGGTGTCAATAAACAACAGATCTAAATGAAGCATGTAAATGTAGTTAAATATCCACTCAGAAATATGCCAGATTTCTTATTTCATAATGATTTTAAACATGTAATTCCTGTATGTGTGCTGTGTGTTTGATGAAGGAATTTAAGCTTTATATCCTCATGAGACTACATGCAGCGATGTACTGTATTAAAGTCCAGCTACAACTACCTACTAAATAATGTTTATTAGATTTTTTTAACATACACATCTCTGCCTGAACAATGCTATGCTTATAAATGTCTCAAACATGGTAGCTTGTATTTGTTTCAGTAAACTGGATCTGTTCTGTAGGTTATATTGTAAATCAGTGCATCGTTACAAGACATTTTAAATGTTCTTTTTCTTGTAGCTCATTCTGGTATTTTTTCCTGTAGCCCTTTCTGTTTTTCGCCTGAGTATAACGTCTATAAATATATGAATATTTATTGACATGCTGGTATTAACCCGTGTTTTGAGATTTTCTTCAGTGTTTGCGTTCTTTGCCACCTTCATTTGGCAAAGTTTTAGTTTTAACTTTAAAGTCTCTGTCTCTTTTCTGTAGGAGTTTCCGATGTCCCAACCAAACTTGACAGCAGTTCTGCGTTGTCACGCGGTGTGACCGCCACATGAAACGGTTTTGGTTTGAGCGTGAGCCCGTAGTCATAGTCCAAACTGGGCGTTCGTTCAGCTGTAAAATTGCACTGATGGACCAGCAAGGAGGTGAACAGGAAAAGCTGTATTTTGGACAGGTCCTCGCCAATGCATCTGCGCTTCCCCACGGAGAAGATGAGCACATTGGTGGTTAGGTCCTTGTTAAGACATCCATCCTCGCACAGGAAACGCTCTGGGTTGAAAACCTCGGGCTGGTCCCATTTCAATGGATCGTGGTTCAAGGACCATTGGTTGACGAAAACGACGGTGTCTTTGGGGACCGGATAGCCGTTGATGGACGTGTCCGTGGTCGTGCTGTGGGGAATCGTGACGGGGACGAACGAAGTAAATCGCATGACTTCGTAAATGAAGGCCATGACGTACGGAAGCTGGGGCTGATCGGCGATGGTTGGAAGGCGACTGCGGTCCGCCACTCTGTCCACGTTCTCCTGAAGACGTTTCTGAACTTCTGGATACCTGCAATGTATGTGAAAATGACATATAACATCATTAACATTCAACTCTACACACATTTCACTCAGTCAAAATGCTTAAATACATGAAACCACGCTGTGATTAGGAACTTGTTGCAATAATAAAGTTGTCGATCTAAATGTGAATTTATTGCTTCATTCTGTTTGCAGTTACATAAATTGGTAGCTATCTCAACAGCACTCAAAAGCACTAATAGCCTAAGTGTTCCCAGAGTTTCACACAGTGGCCTACATGTTGTGTTAGTGGGTCAAATTTCGTCATGTGTTGCTATAACCTGCCCCCCTTTATTCACTGCCAATACCTGCCCAGATGAGTTACATAACCAAGGTTATGAGCTACTCTTAATCCCTCCTTACTACAGTCCTGTTTTCTGTCTGCTTCATGTGGACAATCTGTTAGTCTTGCCCTGGCTCTCGCGTTGCATACTAAATGCATTGCATACTAAATGCATTGCATACTTCACCCAAAGAAATTAAAACTCTGTCCTTATTTACTCTCCCATGTCGGTCAACACGCATATAAATATTCTTTTTAAAGCACAAAAGGACATGGTGCTGAATGCTATATAAAAAATGGGACATTCTAGGATTCATCATAAATCTATTTTATCATCACGTATCTCCGTGTTTCAATAAATAAAAGTATGGCATGCGGACAAAGTAGGACATTTATTTTATTATATTTAAATATATAAAATGTATGAATGCATGCACATGTTACTAAAAGCATTTACCTAACGAGCAACAGAATGATCCACTGTAGAGCTGTCGATAGAGTGTCTTGACTCGCCCCAAAAACATCACCGATGGTCGGTTCCACGAACTCTGAACTCCCGTTCAGACCTTTGTCCAGAGCGAGAATGAATGCATCGGTCATATCACGAATGAAACTCAATGAAATCGTCTTGCGGTGCTCAACCACTTTGCTGTTTATAAACTCCATAAACTCTTTGTTGAGCTCTTTAAACTGCATGAAAAGAGTTTTTATGGGATTTGGGAAGTATTGCAGCCAGGGCATCACGTCCACGATGCTCCCCGCTCCGACTGTCTTGGTAAACTGATCATTTCTTCCAACCACCTGTTGAAACTCCGCATCGTCGTACGAGTACCGGTTCCCGAAGCACACTGCGCTCATGGTGTTCGCCACCGAGACCACCAGAAAATTGTGGGGCTGGAAGTATTTCTGCTCGCGGGTCTTGTTCAGGAACAGTTGGATCAGCTCTACGATTTCACAGACGATGTGCCTCTCAAAGGTTTGTTTGGTCTGGATGTTGGCTGTGGAGAAGGTTCTCACGGTACGCTGGGCGATCTTCCGATGTAACCTCCACCTCTGGCTGTAGTTACCGAACGCCACGCTCTTCCCACTGGACACGAAGGTAAACGATGTAAAATCTGGTCTGCCGGCGAAATCCACGGATTTCTTTATCAGAGCCTCTTTGATCGCGTCTCTATTGAGAACCACTACGGTTCGACTGCCCAGTTTGATCTGAAACACGTCGCCGTATTTCTGAGCCATCCGGGTGAAATAAAAGTGGGGGGACGTGCCGAGCTGCGCGGCGTTACCGATGATGGGCCACGAGAACGGACCCGGTATCCGCCGCTGACCGGACCGACGCCAGAATATGACTGTCAAACACACCAGCAGCGACAGTAAAACGCTCCGCAAGGACAGTCGTATGAAATCAACCAAGACGTCCGTCAAATCCATCGTATACCTGCAAAGAAAGACTTTATTAATATTTTGCAAGCTCAGAAACAAGTATAATTTTAAATATAAAGTCAATGCACACTTACTAGTAAAATTAACACCTAAAGTTTATCTGGATCCGAATGAATAGTTTGAAGTTTTTAGAATTCGAGACGTGGCTGAATGAATCATGTGGCAGGAGAGTAAATGCTCACATTTGAAGTGTTTCTCTGGTTGGTCCAGAGTGCATTGAATTTATCCAACATTTATCCACGAATAAATAACATCTCAACTCCACAAAGAGTCTCCTCCTCTATACTCACCACCCCCGTCTCTCTCTC
>JAZGTK010003560.1:16519-27006 GCA_036877625.1 Ambastaia sidthimunki
CAAAAAAAGTTCTGCCACAAAGAAAGAAAGAAATCTTTTTCTCTTTCTCTCTGAAACTTGGTTTTAGTAAAAAAACAAGTTAGCTGGTTTGGGACAGATCGATGTTGTTTTGATTTTTAAGGGTCTGATTAAATCTTGTGTGTTACGTTTTTTCTCTAGTTTAATTTGTACTACACTTTACTAAGGAAGAAAAAAAATTATTGGTGGCCATTCCTAACTTTTGGTAATCAAAGATGTTTAAAGTAAAAAAAAAAAAAGCCTCTCTCACTTTCACTTTCTCTCCAGGATCATTTGGATAAAGCCATTGAGCTGAAACCCGAGGATCCACTTTCGTATTACCTTCTGGGTCGCTGGTGCTATGCCGTAAGTGATTCTACATTAGTGTTTATTAAAACTCGTAAAATAGTTACAATTTTAAATACTTAAATAGTAGTTTAGTTAAAGGGACAGTTCACCTGTTCATCATAATCATTAGTTCTTTATAGAGTTCAACCAGAACTCTATAATGTTCCACAGAACACCAAAGGAAACCTATTTAGTGATCATGAATGAAATTAATTGAGAAAACTGTGGGAACCTGCAGTATTCTGACTGCATGAAGAAGCCCCATTGTCTGCCTGCACACTGATGAGCTGAATTCACATTCACTCCTCTTTCAGTTCACATTAAGATTGTTGCGTATGCAGGTGTCTCAGTGTACGTGGATTGAAAGGAAAATTGCAGCTACTCTGTTTGGTGAGCCGCCCAGTGCCACAGTCCACGACGCCTTGCAGAACTTCCTCAAGGTGAAAAAGTTTTGATACACCTCCTGATTTTTCATATTTGAAAAGTAATTTCAGATTTGATGTAGTTATTTTAATTATATACCAACCAAACAAACAAATCCAAATGTATATTTGGTTATAACATTCAAAGTTAAGTTATTTTATGGTGATTATGTACCAACCAAACAAACAAATCCAAATGTATATTGTCTAATATTGAACGTTTAGTTTTGTAAAGAAATGTGTATGTAGACGCT
The DNA here is from genome assembly GCA_036877625.1 of Ambastaia sidthimunki. Classification (NCBI taxonomy): domain Eukaryota; kingdom Metazoa; phylum Chordata; class Actinopteri; order Cypriniformes; family Botiidae; genus Ambastaia; species Ambastaia sidthimunki. The sequence continues at coordinate 17,541 of JAZGTK010003560.1, forward strand.
TTATAGTTTTCTACAAAACTAATTTCAAGCATTTAAGCCTGAAGTGCTTCAACATCTTCAGCAATAAAACCATTTCAGACAGACAGAGATCCGTTTGTGCTGCAGAGGGGGTTGTTCTGAGGGTCCCAAGTTCATTTATAAAAGAGATTAACCTGTGTTCCTGCATTTAGTGTTTTTACTCTCTGTCCTCTTTAGATTCTCATATCCTTTGAATTGCAACCATCATTTCTTATTTAAGGGGCCTGTGCTTAGACTTGTTGTACCCTGCCAAGACAACTTCAAACAGCCAGTCTGCTGTCTGACAAACATTCTGCAGTGTTATACAACAACCAGCCTGAGAGCTGAGGAGAAGTACAGAGTCTTTCTTTATCTTTAATCATTAATGCTGCAATCCGTCACTTTCGCTTTTGTATCTTTTGCCATTTCTGGTTGAAACAAAGAACTGCAGCTACACAGTCAAAATTACGGATTGTAGCTTTATTATCGCCTCTGATTTTCTACCGAATACTGTGCAGGGTTTGTCTGAAAACATTCATCTTCAAACACACATCAAATGATTTACTTTCATACAGAAACCAGCTGGTATGTCCGGTGTCACAGCAGAAAAACAGGAGGTTCTCCAAACGATAATTAACGATTTCCTATTGTTCCTAGCGTTTGAAATTTGTTTAAAAATGTCTTAACATTTTTAATTGTGGTGGGTTGTCCTTGTAAATTTGATAGTTTATTTATTTTAAATATGAGCTCATATATGTGGCTGTTCCAGCGTTTATCTTTCGTGTGATTGTGTAAGTCTCATAAATGTCGACAGCGTTATTTACCGCCGTGATTATAGGGAGGAGGTTTATGACCTGCAATGATAATTGTTTAATATCTCACTGAACACGCAAAGTGATGAAGAATGTGCTGTAGATGTTTGGCTGAGAGCTGTGCGGTTCATTTTTCGAGACAGGTGTGTTTTTCATTAGTCTGCGTACGTCAATTAACTACACCTAAAATTACAAAAAATCTTGTTACATAAACAGCCATACTTAGATGTTTTTTTCTTACCAGTCTGTATTCCTCCATTCTAAAGATGCTTTTATTCTAACAGGCACAATAGTGCTGTGATGTATGAGTGCAAATGTCAGATTGTATTTTGTCCCATTTGCTCACTTTGTCTTATGTTTTAATTTGCAGGCAGAGGAGATTTGTCCAAAGTACTCCAAATTCAACTATGTGTTTTTGGCCAAGGTAACAACCCTTTTTTGTCATCTGAATTATTTTAATGCAAGTAAATGTTAATAGTTGGTATCTCCATTCTAAAACCTAGTGAGTTTCAAGCTGGTCCAGATAATGTGTTCTGGAGTAAAAAATATGTATCGCTCTGTATCCTGTATTCTCGTTTTCTCTTTCTATTCCTTCCTACATTTCACTTCAATCTTGGATGCGTTTTCTCACTTGTTGCACTGAATTCTGGGATTGCGTTATTTACAAAAGATACATGCAATGCTAGGGTGGGCAATTTCTAATATATTTACACCAATTAGTTCTTGCTATCAGGATGTGAAGAGACTTTCAACCAGCCTAACAAAAAATGTTATCCTACCCTGCCTTTAAAATTTGGACAAAACCTAAAAAGCAACGTAATTATGCAGCCCACCTTCACATCCAAAACAACTCCTGTATTGTTTTAAAATGTTGCCTACTTAGGCAGCTCACTAGATTTTGGAACGGAGCCCGTACTGCCATTAAGGAAGACTTCTGGTAATGGTTTACTATAATGTAACATAACACGATATATCACTTTTCTCGTCAGTGTTACAAAGATCTGGGCCAGAAGAGTCAAGCGGTTCAGATGTGTGACGCTGCCTCAGCGATGCGCGTCGGGACTAAAGAGGTGCTTGTCTCATTCAGATGAATCGCTTTGATGTAACTGCTCACTACTTTGTCTTGGCATTGTGGGTCTTTCCCAGAAACCAAATTGTTTTTGCTTCTCTCCAAAGGACGAAGAGGCACAGAAGGAATTGGACTCTCTTGTCTCAACTCTATAATCTCCAGCAAAAGGGAACAAAGACGTCTTTCTCTGTGTTTCGTGTCTCGTCTTTGGAGCTGTGACCGGACTGTAGCTGTTTATCCACAACATATAAATACCACAACATGTGAACTACAGATGTTGGCCATTCAACATGTAGAGAGTTGTGTGAAAATAGCTGTTCATCTGCGTTTATAGTGCCTCCATTATCAGCAATACTGTTTCTACATGCAGAACAAGGTTCTGTTTGTTTTCAGGTTATGTACAGAATACTGTATGTGTTTATCCAGGACAGTTTTTCCTTTCATTCCCTTTGCCTTTTTAAACAGTTTTGTTTTTGAGTTAACAGAAAAGGCAACAATACACAGTGTGCTTGCCTCTTATTGGCTACGGCGTGACCCTCATGAGTCGCTGTTGTTTCATACCTTTAATAATACCTAAACTCTTCAAATTCCCACAAGACACAAGGGATGATGTCATCTTGTATGGGGTGGCCTATTTACTGGAAGGGAAATGACACCCTCCAACAAAGAAAATCCCTGAGCAAGTAAAAAAGGGTTTCAGAATACATTGAATTTTGTCACTGGATTCCCTTGACTAGTTTCAACAGCCATCATCTTTATCAGACAATAGTCTCATGTAGCCACTTTTGATTATTGGCATAAAGTCTGGTCCAGTTTGTAGTTTATTCTGGCCAAATGTACAGGAAAGAGCTGTTTAATTGTCATTACCAACATAAACCAACATAAAAAATATCGAATTAATTGAGCAGCGTTGGTCCACAGCCAAAAGTTATGCAGCCTGACTATGACTTTATCAAATTTACTTCTGGATTCCCTCTGTGAATTATGTGTTATTGGTGTTTGTATGTCGTAGTATGATAAAATAGTTGGTGATTTGTCTTTATTTCTATACATATTATGTTTTGACCAGAAATGATTAATAATTTTGGGGACCACGCAAGTGGAAGGTCCGGTTTTCTCCTCTTATGTCATTGCAAATGTTAGTTTTAATGTTTTGATAATCCAGCATTAAGAATCTAAAAGGATTTATAATTGTATGTGATATCTATATAATGGTGAATAATTTTAGATGAATAATTATGTGTACAGTGCATTGAAATTCATCACATTGGTGAATGTAACGGTATATGAGAATCATCACTGCTGCTCATTATAAAACTCGCTGAGGTGAATTCTGACTGTTGTGCAGTGATTATATTGTTATATATAATGTATATAATGTCACTGGTGGGACTTACCTGATAGAACAGTTAATATTCTTATGAGTTACTTATCTTGCCCTTGGGCTTGTTTTTTGTCAGCAACTTTTTGAGTTTTTTTTAATGTGAGTCGAATGGTTTTTCATTACCATCTACAAACATTTGTCCCCATTTTTAATTTTCTAAAATATCTTGGAAATTGGTGTTGTGCATATAGCCCTCCTGACAAACATTGTTCAAAGAATTGTGTTTCTGCAGTTAGTTAAGGCAATGAATTTTAAATGTAGGTCAGACTGTGCCAGTAGTTTTCAGGCAGTGTTATGCCTGTACACTCTTGTCCAGAATAAAGCCAACCAGGGGAATGCCAGTAAGAAAGCCATTGAAGAAAAGGAGCTGGGCTGATTTTCAGCTGTTAAGCAGAAGGTGATATTACAGGCCACTCACATGAGTCAACACTCATCGGTTGTAAACAAATAAGCGATTCATGTCTTGACATCTGCCTCTTTCTTACATCTGTTCAGAGTCTCAGAAGCACAGCTTTGGGTTAATGAAAGTCTTCCTGAGCAAGGGCTTATGATGATTGCCCTTCTGTATGAACATGTTTTATGTAGAATGACATAAGATGTTGTTGAAGTGTTGTTGTAATGAGAACATTGTGATTTCAATACAATAGTGTCCTCAAAACTTAGCCATAAGTTCCAGGTCTAGACGTTGAAAATCTCCAAACATCTCTGAACATCCTGAGAGGACAAATGAAGATGATGGAGGTGAGAATCTTACTTCTTCTATCCTGTGAACTCTCAAGTCTGGTGAAACATCTAATACTGTATATAACTTTGTGATTCATGTATTGCGTGACAACGATTTCGGAGTTTAAGCCACTCTGAGTAAGCCACACTGTTTCATGGACTAAAAAGATTTAATATGCAGTGTTTACCAAGGTTTTGCTGGTTAGCATGAGCCAGTGAGCAAGACCATAGACCTAATTAAGTGCACCTAAACCAGCTAATCTAGTTCTTTTGGATTGTCTTTTGGTAGCTAAACTCTGCAGGTCTGTGGACAAATTATATTGCCGACAACTTTGTACCCAAAAGTGACCAAAACCTCCTTTTGGGAACATCCTCGCTTGTAAAAATGCTATAAAATATAGTAACTAAAGAGTGGTTTAAACTCTAAAAATGAAGAGTTTTCTGTCAGGGTTAAGACTAGGATGTGGGTTTGAGTTCAGTTACAGTGTTTATAACTAGCTGTGTATATAAACAGTAGAAGTCTATGGAATGTCCCATTTACACAGATAAGTAAATGTGTGTGTATATGCATATAACAGGACCTCCATTCTTCCTCAGGAACTGAAAACCATCTCCGGGTCTCTCATTACCTGATGTGTGTACATCAGCACAGCACAGAAATAAATACCTGCGGGATATGACCTGGATTCTTGGAGGGCTCCTCTAGATCCAGTGCTAATGAGGACCTTTAGAACTTCTTGTGAGAGGAACAGAAGGTGTGTCTTCCAGTAACTAAAGAGCCAAAGCTGTGTTGTGAGATCAGTAGCAGAAACTCATTATACTGAATGTTTGGTTAGTTCCAGCACTAGATTCTTGTGGTTCTTTGTTGAATGTTAAAATGCAGATAAACTGCTACGTTTTCAACATCTCACATATTCCACAATCTTACTGTTAATGTTCAATGGTAACGAGTGTTTTCTTCTTACCAGGGTCTGGGAGGGGAGCAGGAGGCTGTATCACTAATCAGTTGGCTTTATCTGGACTTGTCACGCACACATTCAAAGCTCGGCTGCTGGCTACAAACCGCCAGCTGATCAGAACAGGATGTGCTGGGATCGTGAGATAAAGCACTTTCGAGGAAGGGTCTGTACAAGACACTTTCCTTGTCTTTTGAATGGCGGGTCGAGTTGCTGCTTGCAAATATAATGTGTGCAATGGGTGAAGTTGGAATAAGCATTAACTAGCTGTTATCTTTATGCAGCTGCATCTTTACTGGACATTTAGATGTAGACAGCTTGTTAGGTTTTGAAACAGCCTTTGTGTCTAAGTCGTGAAGAATTAACCATTTTATTTTTACTGAAAAAGAAAGAATACATTTATTAGCTATGAGAAAAATCAAAACATTTGAAATTGCACTACATTTAATCACAAAAACTGCAGACAGTACACAGTTTAGAATTTACACAGCAGCCAAATGTCAGAGCTTATATGAAGTATAAAAAATAATATTAAGTGTTTGTATCACATAATGGGAACTAGATATCATTAACTCAGTTACAAACTTTTATATCAGACTCTTTGCACGTAAAATGTACATCTAAAACATACAATTACATCTAACTATATTCCAGCAGTTTGTAGAAACAAGCAAAACTAGTAATCATAACATACACTGTAAATGTTAGTGAACAACAACCTCAAGTTCCTTTTATGACACCTTTAGCTAGAAGGGACTCGAGGGACATAAAATGTATTTCCTGTTATGCATGAGAAATTATTCAATTTATGAAAAAACAGATTCAGATATCCAGAATAGTTTGACTGGAGTCTGTAAGGAAGTACAGCGTCTTCCTCTCGTAAATGTTACTGATGCCAATAAAGTTACATGATTTTTCCGACATTATTTAATTGGAAGGAGGTTAATGCTACACACTGGACTGTGTGTGTTGGTTAATCCAAGATTAATCTGAGGAAGTCTATAATAACAAGGCACAGACTTCAACAATGCTGAACTGAGAATCAGGAAACACTATCAAGGAGAACAATGATTAAGAAGAACAACGTGTAAAGTGCAGTAGGATTATACTGTACAAATGTCTCATTTAATGAGCTTTATACATTGACATTAACAATGCAGCGAAGGGCCAGTTTGAACTCAAGTACCCTCTACAGCAACAAAAGCAAACAGCAGTCTTTTGAAGCAACCATAGTGACAGTGATTTATGACTGCACCTGTAAATATCAACATTGTTTTTGAATTGGACCTGATTTTAATGCAGAATTCTGGTCCTAATGGCTATAATTATAATTCATAGGTGTCAATAAACAACAGATCTAAATGAAGCATGTAAATGTAGTTAAATATCCACTCAGAAATATGCCAGATTTCTTATTTCATAATGATTTTAAACATGTAATTCCTGTATGTGTGCTGTGTGTTTGATGAAGGAATTTAAGCTTTATATCCTCATGAGACTACATGCAGCGATGTACTGTATTAAAGTCCAGCTACAACTACCTACTAAATAATGTTTATTAGATTTTTTTAACATACACATCTCTGCCTGAACAATGCTATGCTTATAAATGTCTCAAACATGGTAGCTTGTATTTGTTTCAGTAAACTGGATCTGTTCTGTAGGTTATATTGTAAATCAGTGCATCGTTACAAGACATTTTAAATGTTCTTTTTCTTGTAGCTCATTCTGGTATTTTTTCCTGTAGCCCTTTCTGTTTTTCGCCTGAGTATAACGTCTATAAATATATGAATATTTATTGACATGCTGGTATTAACCCGTGTTTTGAGATTTTCTTCAGTGTTTGCGTTCTTTGCCACCTTCATTTGGCAAAGTTTTAGTTTTAACTTTAAAGTCTCTGTCTCTTTTCTGTAGGAGTTTCCGATGTCCCAACCAAACTTGACAGCAGTTCTGCGTTGTCACGCGGTGTGACCGCCACATGAAACGGTTTTGGTTTGAGCGTGAGCCCGTAGTCATAGTCCAAACTGGGCGTTCGTTCAGCTGTAAAATTGCACTGATGGACCAGCAAGGAGGTGAACAGGAAAAGCTGTATTTTGGACAGGTCCTCGCCAATGCATCTGCGCTTCCCCACGGAGAAGATGAGCACATTGGTGGTTAGGTCCTTGTTAAGACATCCATCCTCGCACAGGAAACGCTCTGGGTTGAAAACCTCGGGCTGGTCCCATTTCAATGGATCGTGGTTCAAGGACCATTGGTTGACGAAAACGACGGTGTCTTTGGGGACCGGATAGCCGTTGATGGACGTGTCCGTGGTCGTGCTGTGGGGAATCGTGACGGGGACGAACGAAGTAAATCGCATGACTTCGTAAATGAAGGCCATGACGTACGGAAGCTGGGGCTGATCGGCGATGGTTGGAAGGCGACTGCGGTCCGCCACTCTGTCCACGTTCTCCTGAAGACGTTTCTGAACTTCTGGATACCTGCAATGTATGTGAAAATGACATATAACATCATTAACATTCAACTCTACACACATTTCACTCAGTCAAAATGCTTAAATACATGAAACCACGCTGTGATTAGGAACTTGTTGCAATAATAAAGTTGTCGATCTAAATGTGAATTTATTGCTTCATTCTGTTTGCAGTTACATAAATTGGTAGCTATCTCAACAGCACTCAAAAGCACTAATAGCCTAAGTGTTCCCAGAGTTTCACACAGTGGCCTACATGTTGTGTTAGTGGGTCAAATTTCGTCATGTGTTGCTATAACCTGCCCCCCTTTATTCACTGCCAATACCTGCCCAGATGAGTTACATAACCAAGGTTATGAGCTACTCTTAATCCCTCCTTACTACAGTCCTGTTTTCTGTCTGCTTCATGTGGACAATCTGTTAGTCTTGCCCTGGCTCTCGCGTTGCATACTAAATGCATTGCATACTAAATGCATTGCATACTTCACCCAAAGAAATTAAAACTCTGTCCTTATTTACTCTCCCATGTCGGTCAACACGCATATAAATATTCTTTTTAAAGCACAAAAGGACATGGTGCTGAATGCTATATAAAAAATGGGACATTCTAGGATTCATCATAAATCTATTTTATCATCACGTATCTCCGTGTTTCAATAAATAAAAGTATGGCATGCGGACAAAGTAGGACATTTATTTTATTATATTTAAATATATAAAATGTATGAATGCATGCACATGTTACTAAAAGCATTTACCTAACGAGCAACAGAATGATCCACTGTAGAGCTGTCGATAGAGTGTCTTGACTCGCCCCAAAAACATCACCGATGGTCGGTTCCACGAACTCTGAACTCCCGTTCAGACCTTTGTCCAGAGCGAGAATGAATGCATCGGTCATATCACGAATGAAACTCAATGAAATCGTCTTGCGGTGCTCAACCACTTTGCTGTTTATAAACTCCATAAACTCTTTGTTGAGCTCTTTAAACTGCATGAAAAGAGTTTTTATGGGATTTGGGAAGTATTGCAGCCAGGGCATCACGTCCACGATGCTCCCCGCTCCGACTGTCTTGGTAAACTGATCATTTCTTCCAACCACCTGTTGAAACTCCGCATCGTCGTACGAGTACCGGTTCCCGAAGCACACTGCGCTCATGGTGTTCGCCACCGAGACCACCAGAAAATTGTGGGGCTGGAAGTATTTCTGCTCGCGGGTCTTGTTCAGGAACAGTTGGATCAGCTCTACGATTTCACAGACGATGTGCCTCTCAAAGGTTTGTTTGGTCTGGATGTTGGCTGTGGAGAAGGTTCTCACGGTACGCTGGGCGATCTTCCGATGTAACCTCCACCTCTGGCTGTAGTTACCGAACGCCACGCTCTTCCCACTGGACACGAAGGTAAACGATGTAAAATCTGGTCTGCCGGCGAAATCCACGGATTTCTTTATCAGAGCCTCTTTGATCGCGTCTCTATTGAGAACCACTACGGTTCGACTGCCCAGTTTGATCTGAAACACGTCGCCGTATTTCTGAGCCATCCGGGTGAAATAAAAGTGGGGGGACGTGCCGAGCTGCGCGGCGTTACCGATGATGGGCCACGAGAACGGACCCGGTATCCGCCGCTGACCGGACCGACGCCAGAATATGACTGTCAAACACACCAGCAGCGACAGTAAAACGCTCCGCAAGGACAGTCGTATGAAATCAACCAAGACGTCCGTCAAATCCATCGTATACCTGCAAAGAAAGACTTTATTAATATTTTGCAAGCTCAGAAACAAGTATAATTTTAAATATAAAGTCAATGCACACTTACTAGTAAAATTAACACCTAAAGTTTATCTGGATCCGAATGAATAGTTTGAAGTTTTTAGAATTCGAGACGTGGCTGAATGAATCATGTGGCAGGAGAGTAAATGCTCACATTTGAAGTGTTTCTCTGGTTGGTCCAGAGTGCATTGAATTTATCCAACATTTATCCACGAATAAATAACATCTCAACTCCACAAAGAGTCTCCTCCTCTATACTCACCACCCCCGTCTCTCTCTC
>JAZGTK010003561.1:234-21094 GCA_036877625.1 Ambastaia sidthimunki
AAGCCAGACTTAAGTATGCTCAGGACAACCTGGAGAAAGATTATTCATACTGGAAGCGTGTCTTATGGTCTGATGAGACTAAACTAGAGCTCTTTGGCCACAGAGACGCTGCTTACGTTCTGAGAAAAAAGGGAGAGGCATTCAACCCAAAGAACACCGTCCCCACAGTGAAACATGATGGTGGGAGTATTATGCTGTGGGGATGCTTCAGTGCATCTGGAAATGGAAATCTTGTCAAGGTGGAAGGGATCATAAATAATGAAAAATATGTGGATATTTTGAAAGAAAACCTTAAGCAGTCAGCAGTGAAACTAGGTCTGAGTCGTCACTTCATCTTCCAACATGACATCGATCCTAAACATATGTCTCTCTTGGTGAAGATCTCCAGACACAATTGACTATTAGAATGTGGGGGGCTAATAATTTTGACCCTGGTAGTTTTTGTGTTTTGTGTAATATTTTAATTTCTGTGTGAAATATAAAATAATGTAAGCATCCAAAATAAAACTAGGATGTTTTGCTCTGGTTAAAAGCACTTTTGAAATACTTTTAAAGCAATGACTATTTTGTAGGGCCAACATAATTATTTGTATATAATGGGCTCTGGAAAAAAAAATTAAACTTTTTATTTAGGAACACTGAATATTGTCCGGAGTTTAATTCTGGTCTGTTTCTGATAAGTCAAGTTATTACTCAATAACATTGTGTGAATTATTTATTAGTCTGTTTGACGATAATCAGTGTGTATTGCTTTATTTTTATTTGACCAACAAATTTAACAGAAGTGTTGACCAAGTACTCATTGTTTGAGCATTTTACAGTAGTGGTTCTATGACTGTGCATTGCATTTACCACTTGATTGAATATTTGGAATATATGGGGCCTCAAGGGTGTGTTTGCCCTGGGTCTTGCGAGAAGAAAGGATTTGCTTGGTTAGCTCATCAATCGTCCTGCAAATGTGAAGTATGGGACCAAAAAAAAGTATGTTGGACAGACAGACTCATAAGGAGCACATTTAACAACAAAAGGCAAGTTCAATTCATTAAAATTTGTTAATTCAATTAATTAATTTTTCTCAATGTTAAACAAATGTTGACTATTATATTAGAGTGCAAAATATACAACAGAAAGGTACAGATCATGAAATGTATCTGTACCTTTCTGGACACATCAGACAGACTTTCTAATAAAAGTGAATTACAAGGAAATATGGAAGATAATATAATATGTTGATAAGGTGAGAAATTATTTTTAATGCAAATAATAATTGTATCCTGTCTTATCAAATAATTCTCTACTTGCAATTACAACCTTTTGCATATCTTTGGCATCTTAGTTGTCAATATAATTGGAAGAAATTTTACCCCACTCTTTAAGAAGTTGGATTGGGTTTGATGACCACGTTTTACCTGCCATATGGGTCTTTACACCTGTGATTTCCAGTGCCACATCAAAAATTAAAAACATTTAAGCATTGCAACCAATGTTGTACCTGCAAAAGGTTTACATGTGTTCAGGATAAAATGAAACTATAATGTAGGCAGACCCTACAGTACTTCTTACCCTGTTTACTCAAACATGAAAATTACCCCCTAATTAACCACTGGAAGTTTATACAGCCATTTGACTTTAGGGAGCTAATGAATGTCTTCTGAAACAAATAAGTTGGACAAATAAGCAGTAAGTTGGAAAGAAAACAATGATTATTATGAGCTTATTTAGCAGCCATTACGATGCAATTGAATGTAGACACCCTCACAAGATACATTCAAATATGGCAAGTGACAATATCAGTGACACTAAATCTGTTATATGCGTGTGTTGTCACAACACGTATGACAAATAGTCTGTCTTCCTTTTCCACTGATGTCCACTCCACAAAGACTGCATATTACACCACCAAGGACAGCAATACATCTGATGCTCGCAAGCTCTTCAGAACTTTCAACTCCCTCCTTTGTCCTCATCCACCTCCACCTTCCTTATCAGCTGAAAACTTTGCAGACTTTTTCACAGACCAAATAGAATCCATAAGCAGCCAGTTCGCACCACCACCATCCCCAGGACCCGACCCACCCACACCCAAAACCCTGCTCACCTCTTTATCTATGTTCAGTGAAGGAGAGGTCTCCAAACTTCTATCCTATCACCCCACTACCTGCCTACCTGACCCAATCCCCTTCCATATTCTATAAGCCATATCAAGCTCATTCACACATTATCAACTCTTCCCTTCTGACTGGCACTTTCCCCACCACATTTAAGAAAGCACTGGTTGCTCCTCTGCTTAACAAAAATAACACTCAAAACTTCCATTACCACCTACAGACAGGTCTCCATCCTGTTATTCATAGCAAAAAGAATTAGCTTTTTTCAACCAGATATCATCTTTCCTCTCAAAGAATAACGACTTGATGACATGCAGTCTGGCTTCAAGAGCAACCACTCCACTGAGACTGTGCTGCTGTCTGTCACCAAAGCCTTTAGGACAACAAAGGCTGAGTCCAAATTCTCTGTACTAATGCTACTAGATCTGACTGCAGCCTTTGGCACGGTCAATCACCATAGATTCTTCAGCGTGTCGTGGAGAGGTGAGCTGTCCAAACCCCATCACATGATCACAGGGGTCCCTTGAGGATCAGTCCTTGGGCCACTTCTGTTCTCCATTTACACAACATCATTAAGTTCTATTTTACAATCACATGGCTTCCAATATTACTATTATGCTGATGACACCAGATCTTTTTCTTCTTCCACCCTGATGATCACACAGCAATGGCACACATATCAGCCTGTCTGATATCTCGGTTTGGATAACAAAACACCACCTACAACTTAAGTAGCCAAGACTGAACTTCTTGTTTTTCCAGGTCACCCTACTGCCTAACACAATTTCCAGAAACCTTGAAACCTTGGTGTAGTCTTTGATGACCAGCTAACATTCTCTGACCAAATTGCCAAAACAACATGCTCATGCAGATTTGCCTTATATAACATTATGAAAATCCAGCCTTATCTCACTAAACAAGCAACGCAGCTCCTTGTCCAGGCCTTTGTCATTTCTAGGCTGGACTACTGCAATGCTTTGTTGGCTGGCCTTGCATATAAAACCACTACTGGCTCTGCACCATCTTACCTTCACAAACTCATACATATCAGTCAGTGATTTGGTTTTTGAATCCCAAGATATAAACAGCTTTAACTATGAATTGATTACGAGCAGAAGACCAGATTAGACGCATAAGAAAAAGTATTAATAATTAATTATAATAATTAATTCAGGGGAATTAGATCTGCCTTTGTTAAACAAAATTCCACCCCACAATAGTATTTTGCCCTTAAATTACTCACTCTCAAGGCATCCTAGAAGAACATGACGATCTTCTTTCAGCCGAACACAATCAGTTATACTGGTTTCTTCCAGTTTTAAAATGGCAGTGAATGGTTCTCATTTTGTAACTCTAAAAAGCACATCCACCCTTCTGAAATGCCTTCTGAAGTTAAACGATTTATTTGTGAAAATAAATTTTTAAGTATTTAAAATGGCACGTCTAAATGTAAACATATCTGTATGAAGGACTACATTGAACATGGCAGCCGGTTTCATGTCTATAACGGCAAATCTTGAACCTAGCCGTGAATCCAGCACAGGGATTCAGACAGCATATTAGATTTTTTGGGCAGCTTTTGCATCCGAAGGTCAGACAAATGGCAAAATAGTATTTATTTTTATTTTGCCTCTTCGGGGGAAGCCTGGAGAATGACGGGTGGAGTATGGCTAGAAATTTTAACTATTGGACCAAAATATTCCATACGGAACAACCTAGAATACTGTTTTACTCTTGATAGATGCTCTATAAAGCCTGCTGACATCAGGACTTGATCATTGCAATGCCTTACTGGGTGACTGCTCTTCAGGATTAATTAAGATACTCCAGCTGGTTCAAAATGCAGCAGCCAGAGTTCTTCTGAGAACAAACAAATATGATCATATTGTTCTGTCAGTTCTGTCAACACTACACTGGCTGCTTATCAAGCATCGTAAACATCAAAAATCTGCTGATTTCCAATAAGGCCCTGAATGGTTTATCCCTGTTTTTCTGGAAGTGTGACCGGGAGTTGAAAGAATCTGGGGTTGGTTTAACAGCGAGCGAAGATTCTGCATTATAGGTAAGCTCTTTGTCTAAGGTAGGAGCTGAAGCTCGTCAGGTAGGGACATGTTTGTGTGAACTGGGTGGGACAGAACATCAGAAAAATTGTCACTGGGAAGCCGCAAGAACTGCTGCCTATATACGCTTGTAATAACTGACAAAACTAAATGCTTGGACATTCATTTACTCACTGTGCATTACAACAAAGATGTTTGCACTTTGACACAATGGGGGTTAAAACTAGTATTTGCTTCATTGGAAAATATCTGAAGACTGAATTTTACAAGAAACAAGGTGACACAATGACTCTATAAAACTCATTGATTAAATGTTAAATACTACTATAATCAGACTGTAACAATAGCTTAAACCAAATTAATATTTACCTGTTCAAAATGGTTTATTAGATAATGTTTAGCTCAAAAAAAAACCTGAACTAAGATTAGTTTCTTCATCGTATTTGTGTTTGCTTATTTGTTTGCTACATCTACATTTAACAGCCATTCTGTTATAAGTACAGCTATAAGTACATTTTTTCATGTTTCAGTAAAATAAATGCATTGATTAACTGCTGTGTGATCACAGACAGGGGGGAACTCTGATCCAATAGTACCACAGAAATTCTTTAGCAGTTTGAAGGAAACCATACAAACCTGTTGATGCAGGTCAGAGTTCTATGTGATGCTTCAGTTAATGTGACTAACACTGATCTCATTCTTTCCATGTTAAACTCAAGAAGGCCCTGCACACAACAATTAAAGGGGATGTTACATGTCTGTTGAACACACACTGGTTCTGCCTGACATTCCTTCATTGGAGTAAGACATGCATCAGGGACGTCTGCGCCTACGGCCATGGCTTGAGGAACAGATCAAGTCGGGCAGATATCCTGGAGTTGTGTGGCTAGATGAGGTAAGATTAGTAGCTTTTAAGGCTGGTTAAATGTTAAAACGTTCTGTTTTGTTCAGAAAGAAATTTCTTTCCCACATCAACAATTCAAATCTACACTGATATTTGTAATAACTCAGTTTCAGCTCCTAGAAAGATTTAGATACGAGTAATTTCTGTGTATTCCTAACACTGAGACGAACTGCAGTCTGCCCAAGTTTTCCAGATCCCATGGAAACATGCAGCTCGGCATGGCTGGAATATTGAGACAGATGCCACTCTGTTCAGAAACTGGGCAATCCACACAGGTAAAGTTCAGATATCTCTGATTACAGCACAGAGAGCTTGAGTTTGTTTATATTAGTGATGCCTATTAATATAAAAATAATAGGTATTATAAGAATTATAAGGCTAATATAGGAATTTGGCTCGGAGTCCTTTAGCCTAATTTGAAATTTGTAATTATGAAGAGTATATTTCATGTAAAATAATTACTCTATACTTTAAACAAGTACTTAAATTTGTTTTTTGCAACAATACATGTCCACAATTTCCAGTATACTTCATGAGTGTTTAAATGTCTCTGTTTATATGGACGCTAGGAAGATATAAGCCTGGTACAGACAAACCAGATCCTAAGACATGGAAAGCAAACTTCCGCTGTGCCCTCAATTCCTTGCCGGATGTCAAAGAGCTTCAAGACAAAAGCATGAAGAAAGGTCACAATGCTTTCAAAGTTTATGTTCTCCTGCCACAAAGCAAATCACCCAAGAGACGAAGAGGTATTTAAACAAAAAAAAAAAAAACACAAATCTGTTTTCTTGTACTGCACTGTTTCACTGCACTACATTAAAAGACCCACACTGATTTAGTTCAGGTGTACCAAGAAGTATGTGTTTATATTTGTGATGCGGTTCTCTCAAGCATTAAGGAGTTTAGATGCAGACATTGTTTCAGGATCTTCTCCAACACAAAGAAACACAGCGTTGGAGAGATTTACAGGTAAAAAGTATGAATAATTTAAACAGAACAGCCTAACATTCACTTTGACACATACTGTATCTGTCTTGTGGGAGCACAGAGGTCTTCTGGAGGCTTGCAGAAGATAGAGGATGCCCCACACCTGAAGTCTTCAGAAAAGATAATTTGCCCAAACATGTTGAGGAGGAGATATCAACCCTTTACTGTTGCTCCTCAGCCATCAGCACCACAACGCAGGGTAGGACAAGGCAAACGTAATCTTCTACTAATATGTTTGTGAGGACTGGGAACATTTACTTAAAAAGAATAACTTGTGCAGGACGGCAGTTGAGCAGCACTGAGGAGAAGGAACAGACTGAAGCCGTGGTGAAGGTCAGTTTAACTCTCACAGACATTGCCTGTGACTAAATTCACATACTATCTGTCCTAAATACTGTCCCAAATTAAAATATGCATGTTCCAAATCATAGAATGTTGATATTAGTATCCTTAAAGTAGATCATCCAGATCTAATTCCGGATTAAATTTGAAGTGCAGCTCCACGCATACACCAACAGCTGATATTACCCACAATGCATTGTGAGGAGGGCATTTAGTGAAACTTCACCAAATAAATAACTCAAAGTACAAGGTGAAAAGTACACAATAATTAAATGCTTACCTGCAAGAAGTTGTATTTTGATGTGCGATTAAGGATCACAATGTTGTCTAGGCAACAGCAGTCACTTCCACCATGCGTTAACACGTTCCAGTAGTTGCATACTCTTCACACGCACTGTGTATACTTTCCAATAACAAAAACATGACATACCCATTTAAGGACATAGTATAACTAGGCAAATTGGGAGCAGTTATGTAGGTTTGACCAAAGCCAACATATCGTTACTGTACAAATTTCTATCAACTGTCTAGCACCCTCTCAAAACCATGCCCCTTATCAATCATCCAACACCCAAATAAACATCTAGAATAATTCAGAACACTTTAACATGTTTAGCACGTTTTGTCTTAACTAACTCATAACACCAGTAACTGCCTAGTGACCAACTACACAGAATACATTAGGCTACAGATTGCCACAAATAATTTCTTCCAACTAACACAGATATTTGTCATCAATAAAACAAAGTTTCATCGGAGATGTTTATTCTGTAGATTGCAGACCACCTGAAGAACCTGGAATACTGGAGCACTTTATATGAGAGCGACAGAAGTGGGATACCCAGTTCAACGTGGATGGAGTGTCTCTGTAGGAAAACCTCCCACCATCACTTAGAAAAATGTCAAAAGCCTTTTGAAGGTGGTACATTACAAATGTTACTATTTACTATTAAATTGTTATCTCTGATTTTAGGTGAAACAATGGACTTTTCAGGTTACACCTACCAGACAGACGGAACATTTACAACATCAGACCAATGACTAGAAGATGAGTGTTATCAGGTTAACGAATTTCACCTTAACACAGCATTTATTTTGCTTTTGTGTGGTTTGTTTTCTTTCATGTAATGCAATTGCACATGTGCATTAATAACATGACTGTCGAACTCTATTAACAAATTTAAAAATTAAAGCTGTTTCATGTAGGAATTCGCAAACTCTTTGTCCAAATGTTCATTGAATGCACCAATTCGCCGGAATGTTTTCTTTAAACTAAACACAACAGTGTACTTGTTGTAAGACCACTTTAATGCACATGTATTTCATCATAAATAGCATATTTGCATGTGTGATGGTTACTAGTATAAAAAAAAAAAAAGAAAAGTGACAGTCTTAGAGACCATCACTGCAGTCTGGGATCAATAATTAAACGCCTGACTAAAGCTTCGTTTCTGAGGGTCTCCTCTTCTATTGCCGAATCCATTTCTGATGCTTCCACCAAATGACCGTCGCCCTCTTCGACCTCCAAATCCACCAGATGTTCGTTCACCACCGACCCACGAGCTTTGCTCCATCTCTGGAAGTTCTGTGGCGACCGTCAGCTGCCAGCGACGACTGTCCTGCCATTTGTCCTGCAGACACCAAAAATAGGCGAGTCAGCAAACAAACGCTGTGACTTTTCGTTTGTCCAGAAAGATAGCGTCCATCTGTTAGTGAAACTAGAAACCACAGAGTGACTCAAACAAATCAAGGTTTGGGAAAGACACTTGATCTCAGATCAGCTGGACAAATGCATGGCATGTTCCTCAGGTGTCACTTTACAAATGACTCCAAACACAGGACCATACCTGAATCTCCTTCAGCTTACTGGCTGGAACATCGAAACACACGCCCTGAGAGAAACAAAGAAAGAACATATGACAAAAACCCATAGAAAAAAAGATTTACAAAAAAATTACAGATAAACACACATGACTTCCAAAATCTAAAAGACATTCCTATCTATAGACAATTTCCAGTTACTTTATTCTGAGAAAAATAAAAAGCTTTTTTTAATAGCTTGTAAGGTTTAATGGTATATAATGTTAAAAATAAACACATTTTTTGTACATTGTTTATTAAGAGTTGAACACACCATCTTGCCCTTGAGAAAGGTCATCCGTTTGATCTGGTCATCGATTCCCTCACCGAGCTGTTCCTTCAATCCACGCCATGCATAACCAATGTTGTGCATTTCTATAGAGCACTTAAGAATCACTGTGGCGAATCCCTAAGAAAACAAGACATGGGTCCTAGGCATTTACATTTAGCAGATGCTCGTATTCAAAGTGATTTACAAAGTGAGGAAAACAGAGCAATTCATAATAGGCAGGAAGCACATGAGAAGTGCTGTTCAAAGTCGGAGTTACAAAGTTCCAACAAAATTGTTCATTTACTGACAGAAAAACCCACAGACAACAAACTCACTGATAACAGTTAAATGACTAAATGGTAAATGATGCACCAAGCTGGGTGTGCCGATGCTTACATGCAGTCGGTTCACAGAACTAATGTTATCAGTCATAATTGTGCTGTGAAAGTGATATGTGGTTCTGCACACACCAGGACTGCTGTTCTGGATCATCACAAGGTACAAAGACAAGAAATGTGTCAAGACTTCTGATTCACACAGTGTGAATTCAACACTATAAATGGTAGAAATACATGGGCCTAAATCATCTAATGACAATATGATTAGTGTTTGACTGATGTTTTTAATTGGCCAATGCTGATGTTATAAAATGTGGCCAATCTGAGGTTGATATAACAAATGTGTTTTGCACAATTGTATTGTGCATTGTGCTTAGTTAGCAGAAAGTGGAAGAGCTTGTTGTAGGATTTGTTATTGTCCCCCGCTGGGGCCACTGGACTGTGGATCTGTTTGAATAAAACTTTATGCACACCGCAGTGCCATTGCTTGTAATAATGTATTATCACATTGAAAAGCAAATTATGATTTTACTGTCTACCAGACTGGCTTTTCTAAGAGAGCAAAACACTAATGCACTCTATAGCAGTCAAATTAGATTTATTAAAGATTTATTGGCCAATGCTGATTATGAAAAAAAACGAAAAACCTGCTGATATATCAGTTTACTACTAACTATACAGTTAGGGTTAAATCTGATGGTTCGACCATCAGATTTAATGAAAGAAAGTGTAAATACAGGCTGTCGTACAGCATCTGAGTTGATGAGAGATCGTTGCTCAAGGCTGGTGGCTCCTGATATATGAGCAAGCGCTGCGGCCAGGGCCTTAATCGCCCCGCGCTGCTCAATCAGCTTGCTCGCCGCCTCCCGGAAATATTCAACAGCTGAGGCTGGAACAGAGTCCAAAAACCTGTGAGGAACAAACACACCTGTGAGGTCAGGTGAGATTGCAAATACACCACAAACAGCCTCATTATTCCGGACCATCTTACCTCACGGCGTCTTTACTGGAAGATTTGATGATGTCATTTGCAGTTGGGACCCCGACTCGTTTAAAGGTGATGCCCTGGTGGAGGTAAACAAGTATTTACACACAAGACTGTAGAACAACGATAGTGGTATATTGGAACAGTTTGTAGGCATCTTACAGCTTTCTGCTCCACAAACTTCAGCTGGCCTTCCTCCTTACGCTGGTAGAAGCAGATACAGATGCCTGTTCTTCCTGCTCTGCCTGTTCGTCCTGCGCGATGGATGTATGACTCCACGTCCTGCGTGTATGACACAAGATAAAGCATGAAAATAAACCTGTACATTAGATGAACCCATCAAGCAGGGACTCATGAAGGATGTAACCATCAGGAAGAAGCATAACTGCAATAAACAATGCCAGATAAAAAAAAATTCTATTAACACAAAAACGCAAGATTACAAAATATATCTGCAAGCAGTGATGATGGGCCCCAAGCACTACAACCTCAGAAAACAATGCATGGTTGTCACATGCATTTAATTGCAAAAATAATTAGGGACAACTTTAAAGTCTGTTTCAAGTCTCTTGTAAGTGACTCGTTAGGGACTATGACTGTGACTCACAATAGCCACATCATTGTAATCAACCCACAACACCAAACATATTTTCCAAGTTTAACTTATTTTTTAAATAAAGCTCATTCTGGTTCCGATTACATGAGTTTTCTATTAAATGAATCTTTAGACTATCAGAACATTGTCAAAAACAACTTAGCCAATTAGAAGAGAAAAATGATCAGGTGAAATACAAAACAACCAACCATAGTTCACTTGATAGAATGATGTAAAAAGGGACCAAAACTACAACGTATCTGCCATAACTATATATTAACTGACTCAATATGTAATAAATTAAAAACTAACAACATGTTCTTAAAATAAATCATTTGTAATAATTCTGGGTTCTGTACCTTTGGAGGAGAACACTGAATGACCAGATCCACCTCAGGGATGTCCAGGCCACGGGCTGCCACGTTTGTGGCCACCAGCACTTCAAATGTCCCGTTCCTGAAGCCCTTCAGCGTGATCTCTCTCTGCTTCTGTGCAATGTCACCATGCAAAGACTGCGAGCTCTACAACACAAACACAGACATGTTTAGTTAGGAAGAATCAGAAGGTTGTGCATGCAGATGAGAACTGAGGGCACTGAGAGTTCAAACACCTGTTTGATGGACGTGTTCATTGAGAGCTCTGTTGCTTCTTTCTTTGTCTCACAGAAGACTATGGTTCGACCATGACTGCCGCTGTACACCTGAATCACATCACCAATGACCGACGCTCTTTGAGACCAGTGACATGCGATTGCCAAGTGCTGCGTGCAAGAAAACAACCGGATCAGAGGACAGGCCCAGACAATACAGCCCACAGCACTACAAACTTACTGGCAGCAAAAGCATAAAATTAAGCAAAATTTATAGAGATGGAAACATGCAGAACTTTGTAAATGACAAGCAATTCTGTAGATTCTGTGTTGGTCTGATTAACAGTTTTTCTACATTCATTTTTTAAACATTAAATTCACAGTGTTTCCATCTTATGTTTTCAAGTGAACAAATGCTTTCATTTTTAGGAAAATTACAAAATATGTTGTAGTTAAAATTTGTGACATCTGTGCTGTAGCAGAAGAGATGATTAATAATAATGACAGCATCTATTGTACACCTCAGAAGACAGTTCATGAGTACAGGAAACCTGTAATGATATCTGTACCTAAAGAGTAAATACTGACAGCAATAAACTAGTTCTTGAATTCAGACTGTGTTCTCCTGATATCAATCACTTCAGTTCACAAAAACCATCAGCACACCTCAGACTGAGGCTGACATTACCTCCACTGTGGTTGCTGCTTTCTGAGTTTTTTTTCCGATGAGATCCACGTGAATGTACTGAGAGCGCATGTATTTCTTGGCCACATCATAAACCCACAAAGGACACGTGGCTGAAAACAAAAGCGTCTGAGGTTTCTCTTCTGCATCTGAAAGAAAACATTTACAAAGGTCACTTAAACGTTTGTGATTATTACATTTAAATGTTTTAAAATGTTTGCACTTGATTTTTATTGGACTGTAAACTGGCACACCAAGGCATAATACAGCACATGAGATTTTTAATTTAATGATATTATAAGAATCTAGGTAAACTGCATAAAAATACAGTATATTACATCTAGGGTCAAACCAAAATCTCAATTTTTAATTATCTCTTGTTATATTGTGTTACTGTTAAACTTGCTTCCCATGTCAAATTTAAGACCCCTGCACAATATTTAAACTAGTGGCTGAATTTCAACATGGTGAAACAGTATATTCTGTGGCTCACATTGGACTCTTCCAATTAGTGTTCAATCCAAATCAGACTGGAAACTCTACTAGTACCTCTGTACATTTAACAGGACTAGTTTCCATGAATTGATATTGTAAAAGTACCTTTTTTATAGGACACAGAGAGTATCTCCTCAACTTGTTCTGCAAATCCCATGTCCAGCATTTGGTCCACTTCATCCAGAACCACATGTCTGAGCTGAGACAGGTCTAGCTTGTTGTTCTTCAGATGGTCTTTAATTCGACCAGGTGTTCCCACCAGTATATCAATGCCACTGCGGATCGCTTCAACTAATACCACAAACACCGTAATTTCACTATTACACATACGCTATAATACAAGTTTACAAGCATTTCCTATTTATAATTACAACCGACACTGAACTACCATGATTCTTTGAGCAGTGATAGTTCAATTACTATATAAAAATCTCATAGACAAAATCTTACTCTGTGGGTTGTAGGAGCTTCCTCCATAGAAACATGTAACAGAGAGTTTCTTTGTGACATCTTTGAAGTCTTTGGCTACTTGAATAGCGAGTTCTCGGGTTGGTGCAAGAACCAAGACCTGTGCAGACACACACCCCACACATTATAAACATTACACACTCACTCTGTGTCTGCTTATTCATACGAA
Source organism: Ambastaia sidthimunki (assembly GCA_036877625.1). Lineage (NCBI taxonomy): Eukaryota > Metazoa > Chordata > Actinopteri > Cypriniformes > Botiidae > Ambastaia > Ambastaia sidthimunki. The sequence continues at coordinate 13,091 of JAZGTK010003561.1, forward strand.
AAACAACCGTGTGGCAGAAGTGCAGATACAGATCAGAGGTCCAGTTAGTTCTGTCCTGATAATGGGTATTTCAGGTATGGGTTACCACATCTGTCAAAAACCTGTCACTTTCATACTTTCAGTAGAAAACCACCTCAGGTTCCACTTTTATTTATTCCACTTGTTGTTTAGCCAAAAACAGAACGCTGGGACTACAGAAAGCAGTTCCTCATTAAAACAGTTGAGGATAAACACAAACAGTAAAGTCAGAATTAGGTTTCATCAAAGTGACTAAAACAGTGACTGACAAATCTGAGAATCTGTGTAAAGAAATTAAATCAATATAAAGCAGACTCTAAAATTTCCAATCTTGTAAAATCTGTAGCACAAAGAACTGAGAACGTTTTGAGAGCAAAAAGAGACCCGTCCAGTATTAATATGTGACCCGATCTGGCAAAATGAGTCAGAAGTCGCAACGTTCATTTTAAGATACGGGTCGATAATGTGAAAAAACAATGAAAAAATAAATTCTTTTTTTAGCTTATTTCAAAGAACAGAAAATCTCCCAAATTTTCGTAGTTCAGATTATTGCGTAATGGTATTTAAATGACTATTAAAGTTGACTTGCAACTCTTAAGTTGTACTAAATTCACACGCACGCTCCGTGTTGGGTTCTGCCGCTTTAAGAATGCGATGCTTTAGAGCGCATGTGATTCTGAATCATTCAAGAAGAAGAAAATGACGCACAGCACAAGATTTACTGTTAAGACTTTAAACGATTAAGTAACATCCAAATTGCTTTACATTCTCTATTCTTTCCTGATCCCAGCGTGGTGAGCATATTTTATTGTTGTCTACATGTCATTTGTAGTTCATGTCATTTGTAGTTCAAGATTTATGGAGATTGCTGTGGACAAGTGTCTAAACGCCAAATGTGTTGCAGTTGTATTTTAAAATATTTATTCAAATAAATACTTTAAAATAATTTGAGCTTCAGCCTGGTTTATCATCATTTATATGTACACAAATGTCTTTGGTCAAATTAAGCTGTAAAACAAATAGTTCATACATTTAAATGGAACAGATTTTTAAAGATATCAACAAAAACGGGCAAAAAAACTTTAAACGTGATTTTCTTAGGTTTTCAATTTGAAAAAGAGGGTAGACGACCATAATTCAAATGGGTATATCTTGAAATTTGCGAAATCCGACTCATTTTGCCAGATCGGGTCACTCTGATAGAGTTCCTAATTAAAACAGTAAGTCCGTTAAGTCATGGTTTACAGTGAAGTTACAACAGGTAGTGATGTTGTTAGGCACAATATAGAGCGGAGTATAAAACAGTTACTCCATATACCTGGAAAGTTGATAAAATAATCACAGCAACAAAAACTTAATTCCAATAAAAAAAAATCTTCTGGCAAGCAATGTAGTTCTTTAGAAACTGCAACACACAGGCGCAGTGGTGCATAATACTGATATAATGAGGTCACAAGTGTTTATTGAGTCTTAATAATGGCAAAAATGGCTCAACTAATCTGAATCAAGAAACAAACCTATGCATTTTATAAAAAGTGTGTAACATACACGTAGGCACGCACGTCACATTTGGAATGCATTCGTTACTTTTGATTTTACAGCATGATACAATACTGCAAATAAGTGAATACGCTTGCCATAAAGACAAAGTAATATTAAGGTACAAAATACGTATGAAAAACAATTAAGAACTTCCTAAGCTTGTACCTTGGGTGCCCGCCCCCTCCTCCTGTCCTCTGAACTGGTCTGCAGTTTCTCCACCAGAGGAACAGCAAACGAAAACGTCTTTCCTGTGCCAGTCCTGGCCTGGCCAATGACATCATTCCCATCATACACTGCATTAAAGGTCTTCACTTGGATGTCAAAAAGATACATAACACCACGTGCTGAAAGAGGACACAAAACAATTACACGTTATTTTTCTATACACATAACACTCCGCTTTAACATATAAATACATATAAATGCAATGTAACGCGTGTCATGTTTCGGGTATGCACAGCTGAAGACTGCTGCACACCAGACAAGAAGTGCAACACCATGCCACATCTTTAAAAACCGAATGCATTTTCTGTGAGGGTACACACACTGCTGGAGTGCTGCAGTGTGAACCCAATGGTGAAGCTGAGATCAGTTTTACCCTGAAGAAGTTTAATAGTGTTCTGGGAGATTCTGAAGTTGGAAAAGGCTCCTTCTCTCTCCTCTGGAGTTTCCTGACCACATCAAAACAATACCACAGTAGTCAGAAACCACTAAACATCACCACCACCAACAAAATCCAAACCACTGACACACACACACCTCTCTGTCACTGCCCAGTTCTTCACTGGATGGTCCTGTGGCATCTGTTGGAGGATTTGTGGTGATCTCTGATGTTTCTACAGTCACGTTCTCTGCATCTGTCTGTTGCTTCTTTAACTGCACAGGTATTTCAGTAAATGACATCAGCATTGATGCGAAATACACATGCTTATCTGAAGAAGTTTGAGCAGTAATCTATTACCTTCATCTGGCTTGTATCTGTGTTTCCATTCACATCTGAAGACTCTGCGTTTCTCTTCTCACTTTTTTTTTTCTTTTTAGGAACTGGTGTTTCACACTCATCCGTCTGCACTGTGGCCTTTTTCTCTTTAACTTTCTTTATCTTCATCTGGAGAAAAACAAACATGACATTAACTACAGTCACATTTATGCATTTGGCAGAGGTTTTTGGCCAAAGCGATTTACAGGAGACATTTACAGCATAATTTTACCAGTATGTTGGACTTAAACCTGTGACCTTTGTTCTGCTGATTAATAGAATCCAACAGAACTAAAGAGTAATTTAGATCATCTGAAGGGTTGGCCTGATGATGCAAAATTTAATTCCAGTTTAAAATAATCGTTGCAAGCCGCAATTAAGGGGTCAGGCCCAATGACACAAAGGGAAATTTTTGTGGACATCTCTGATAATTAGATTAATAAAAGCGGTTAAAGAAATTAGGTCAAACCCATTACAACACTATAAAATGATTTATTTATTTTTACCAGTAGAAGACAGTCAGGATATTGTGACAAAGTTACCAGTCAATACACAAAAGTTAGCAAAGATACAGCCTGAAGTCCATTTTATATGCTTACTATTGAATTTGTTGCTCTCCGAATTTGGTCCCGATAAATCATACTTCGGTAAGCAAAGTATGATTCGTACATACTTCGAATCATAGGATTCGCTATTGCCTTTTATGAATATAGCATTTTACGAAAAAATTTCCAAATGATCAACTCCCAAAATGGCTGACCATGGAACATCAGATATCATTTGATTCGGCATGCCTCAAGGAATTTAAAGAGACCACTCTTATGTTTTTAGACCAAAGTTTTCTAAATACACCAAAGCATTGCCAAGATACAGCCTCATATCTATTTTTGCATGCTTGGCAAAAAATTCATAGATGCAGTATACAAGAATGTTAAGGGCTATAGACACAAATTGCTTAACTTTTTAAAAAAATTAGTTAAAAAGTTTGTAAAAAGTTATGATAAAAATGACAGTGCATTTAAATCAGCATAAGCCAAGGAATAACAGAAATGAGAATTCTAGAACTTACAAGTCAAACATTATCATTATAATAACATAACTAACACTTTACATGAGTGAAAGTGTGAATGTTGGTAGCACTACAAGGTTTGAGGTAGAGACTCCAAATCTGCTATGGCAACATTTCAGACTGTTCCCTATCTGTGCCAAATTTCACTTTTACCATACAATTCCATTGGCTAACATAGACACAAGAGCAGAACAACAACAGCAAATATAGCTGCAATCATTTAACCTCACCAAGTGTACATATTACATAATTATTTCATTCACTGATACAGACAAAAACAGCTAAAACCACTTACAACAGCATAAAATGGTTTATAACTTTTGACCAATGAGTGGCACTGCAGAGTTACAGCCTTAGATGCTTTTGGGCACTGTACCACCACAATTGTTGAGGTGTCATTCAACAACCATTTGGTGTATTACAAAGATTGTAATTTTTTTTTTTATCGGAGTGTCCCCACGTCTATATTGCCTAAAAAAACAGGACCACTTCATTTTCATTTCTGATGAAAGCAGGGCTAATAGTTAATCTTAAATGATCAGCCATTTTATCCCCCATGTGTAGGCTGCAATTCTATATTTTGTCTCCTAAAGGGATTCACAGTCTTTTAATTTATTTTTATAATGGCAAATCTCAAACCAGGTCGTATGATGCCGCAGTCACTTGCTTTTTCTTACCTACACTTAAGAATTAGGCTAATCCTTTAATTTAGCTTAATCCTTGTAAGAAATTACAGTCTGCCTCTAAACAGATTCCACTTCAAGATAAAATAATGATTCCTAATAAAGCTCAACTCCTAAAAGGCTTATTTATCATGAAGACATATTGGTCAGCCATATTTTTGTAACCACAGAATTAACAGTAATTCTGTTAAAATAAGGAAGCCTCAGAGAGAGAGACTTCAAGAATCAACTTTGATCAAAGGGATACGTGGCTGTAATACACATTCAAGAAAACATTTGGTCAGATGACAGTAACACCCGACCATTTGGGTGATCACCTGTAACAATAGCCATTCTAAAACTCAATATGCATGGGGGGCTAGAAACCAGTTTACCTAACAGTATAAAATGTTCATGTTTATATCATTCAATGTTCATTCTGACTCCGCTGAACCCTGAGTGCTTCATGTACTTTGTTACTGCAACACTTCAATAAACTACTACTTCGTTGGGATCTCCAATGTCTTCATCATCATTTTTTCTTACATTCTTACATTTTCTTACAAGCGAGGGATTTTTTAGAAGAAAAAAAAAACGGGGAAAGGTAAGAAAGACAGACTTTTCTTTTTTGCTGGTTTTTGTTTTAGGGTATCCCCTCGTTTAAAAAAAATCTAGAAAAGAAAATTGAGAAAAAAGGAAACTTTTTTCAGGAAAGTTTGTTTAGTGTTAGCAGGAGGAGTTCTTAAGCCTATTCTGTACAAATCTGTTTAAGATTCTAACGGAACTGAATCAGCCCGACGCAGTGTGGCATGAGTTGTATTGGAAATTGTTGTTTATAAAGTAACTGTAGCAAAGCGCTTAAGTTTATAAGTTTCTAAAGTAATTAAAACTTGGTGTTAAATTGTTTAATTCTGTTAAGATTCTAAAGCAATTGAATCAACCCGATGCAGTGTGGTAGCAGAATTACAGCGGAACAGTTTCTAAAGTAACTGAAAGATATTGTAGTGTAGAAAACATGATGGACCGTAGCTTTGTAAAGTTTAAAAAAATAACCCCAAGCAGTGTGGTTTTGCTCGACGTACTGTAGCAGTGTTTTAAAGTAGATATTTATTAAGTACTGTGGCTAGATAGTTTTAAAATATAACACAAAAAACCCGACGTAGTGTGGTTTTGTCCGACGTACTGTGACAGTGTTACATTTTAATATACGTGTTAGTGTGGCTGTGAGACTTTCAGGTTAGAGCTCCAAGTTTGAAAATTGTCCCAAAATGCCAAAAAAAGAAAGGAAAAGTTGCTAATGCACTTTAAGCACTTCTTGCCTCATACAATGTAACTCAGAAAAAAGTAGAGGAACTGGAGGCAGTAAGTTGCTTCACTCTAAAATCAGTCACAGTGCTATAACTATAAGAGGTTACCAGGCAGGTGAGATTATTCTGAAAGCAGAGATACTGCAATTTAGACAGAAAATTGCAGAAATGGTATCAGATAGTCAGTCTGCTCTTAAATATCTAAACACAGATATGCACAACTGCAGGACAAACTTTGATAGCAGGCATGATACTTCTGATTATTCTGTGAGATTTCCAATTGCACCAGTTCGATCAAGAAGGACAGGAACTGTACCTGAGAGAGATGGTGAGCCCAGTACTGGTTATGTCCCTGTTGTGAAGCAGCTGACTGTTGCAGACATGCAAAGTCTTCTTAATGCAGTGGGGTACATTTCAACCTGGTGACCGTGATCCTGTTGAGTTCTTGTCAAAGCTGAAGAATGTAGTGGACCTTTACAGTTTGTCAGATTCAGAGGCATGTTCATTACTTATGACTTGTGTTTTTCCCTTATTAATTGGAGCGCTTTATCACAGTGTCCGTAACAAAAAAGCAGACAAAAGTTTATGGCGAAAAGCTTTGCTTGGAGTTGTGGGAGGGGATTTGGTTAATTTGAGGAAGATAACTGAGGTGACAATGAAACCTGACGAACATCCTGGAGCATATTCATTAAGGTTGTGGGAAATGTTTTGCTCATACAGTGGAATGCCAGATGTGACTCAACAAAACCCCATGTTCAAGTCTGCATTAATAACACAGAGTAGCCCAAACATGCAAAAAGCTTGCAGATGTTAATATCCCATATGAGCAAATAATTTCCAAAATGACCCAATACTATAATGCAAACAGGCAGAGGAAAGCTGCAGAGCGCAGAAATCCAGTCGCTGCTGTTCACGAGAAAGAATTTTCTAGGTCTAAGACCTCTAGTGGCTTCCATCACAGACCAAGAAAATTCAATAGGGTCAGTTTAGAAGGTGTGATTTGCCATGTGTGTGGAATAAGTGGACACATTTCAGGACACTGTCCAGACAACAAAAGATCTCATCAAGGTTTTGTCTGTTATGTGTGTGGAGAGGATGGGCACATAGCAAGACAATGTTTAAGAAACAGAAGTCAAGACTATGTTTGCTTCACATGTGGAAAGATAGGTCACACGGCAAGAAAGTGTTACTCTGTCAACAAAAGAAAAATGGGTTATCAAGCTTTGCTTAAAAAAGTAAGCAGTTTAGAAACCCAGTTGGCATTGTTGAAAGAGAACGGGAAAGAAGCCATTAACACCATGCCAGGCACATCAGACAGGACACGACCGTAGCTCAATCACAAACTGCTTACAATTCAGTTTATTTCTATGATAGTATTAACATATTGAAAAATATAGACTTAGACTTAGGATATTGTTTTGTTTGTTAATTAGTGATGTCTGATGCTTTGTGGTGAATGTGCTAAGTGTTTGATGTTTGGAATGCATCAAGTTTTTGTGAGGGAAAGGGTGTTTGCGTGTGTTTCAGAATTCCTTAACCAGAAGAGGAAAATGTGGCAATGGGTCACAATGATGCTCCTCCCAGCCCTGGAAATGATGCAAGAATGCCCAGAACAACAGCACCTCCATCTGGAGTGATGACAGGGTAGGTCAAATTAACCAATAGGTTAATTAATTCTGATAAACCGGTAGTGGATTGGAGTCATATTGGTTTCATCAGGGTAATTAAGTGCCGCTGGTGTTTTGGTTATGGATGGTACACTGACTTTATAGAGATTTATTTCTTGGATTTAAATATCCATTTTTATAATTCATGGATAGGCCTAATTGATTGTTACGAAAATTAAATTAAAATTTACAGTGTGCTCACATGCAGGCTGTGTGCTATGCATCCAGAGTACTTTATCCATGTGACATTTCGTGTTACCATCAGAGGTCACTAAAACACAGCCTAAAAAACTTTGTGGGAGCGTTACGCACAATTACATGCATGGTCAAAAGGTTGCGATAGAGCATTTAGAGCATTTAATCCAGAATGGACAGACTCATTTCTGTTCATACTTCCCACTGGGAGCACTAAACCAGTGTATCTCATATGTTCAGAAATGGCAGCACTTATTAAAAGTGCCAATGTCAAACGCTATTATGAGACTAAACAAAGGTTTTGAACAAACATACCCACTCAAATCTGAAGTAAGATCCCAAAAAATAAGTAGTTTCAGAATCAAATATGAGCAGTCCACCAGGATCCTGAGCCACACATTCACTAACCTACAACGTGCTCATGCTCTTTATATGCACAAGAACATACAAGTTTACATACAATACAGACCAAAAGTTTGGACACACCTTCTCATTCAAAGAGTTTTCTTTATTTTCATGACTATGAAAATTGTAGATTCACACTGAAGGCATCAAAACTATGAAT